>JAECUM010027231.1:0-52068 GCA_016617855.1 Megalonaias nervosa | reverse complement strand
GAGCTAAATGACCACGTGACCCCGTCACTTGATCTAAAATTGCGCTTAAAACTAACGTTTTTAGTGTTTTCAGTTAGTTGTAAATTGATACCTCTGGAACTCAAAAGGTATTTTTGTGTTGTGACCAGTTGAGTTAAATTTTTTATTTGAAATAATTTATTCATCCTGGAAAATACTTGTGTTCATCAAAGTTCTTGGACAAAGACATTTATTCGAGATTATTCGGAATTCTAAAGCCGGAATATTATTCTTGATTCATAAAATTCAACAAGGAACTGTTGACACATCAACACAGGACAGGATATAGAAGACTTCATCGCCTTCCATCTTGGAACTTCATCGGGATTCGAACTTTGATTCATTTAGAACTTTTTAGTGATAGGACTCATATTATTCATTTTAGGGTTAATTTTTCGATTAGATTCACAAACCGTAAGTCCTTTTTCATATTTTTACATTGTTTTCTAGGGAAACAAATTATTTTTGTTAAATTTTACAAAGCTTGTTGGCTTCACTCTTTTCTTTGTTACCTTTGTACTAGAATACGCGTAACAGCGAAAATTGGGCGCTCGTCCTTGGGATATATGAATTTTCGCTTAAATACTTCCGAAAATTGTTTTTTGAAATTGAATTTCCCCTAGTCTTCAGAATATTTTAAATCCCAAGTACTATTTCATATTTTGTTTGAAATCTTTAGTGAAATCAACAGGCTTTTTCACAACGTCATCAAAAGTGGAGACTTTTCTTTCTAGTCCTACTCAGGAGCAGTTGGATAGTTTGAAAAAGGATGAATTGACTGAACTTAGCAGAAAATATAATCTTTCTGAGGCAAGATCTTCCTTAACGAAGCAAGAAATTAAAAACATTTTGATCCAGTATTTGGTAGAAAAGAATGTTTTTGATAAAATTCTTTTTGGTTCGATCAGTAAGTCTGTATCAGACTCTGACATAAAAGTAAAGGAATTGAAAATAAAATACAAAATGGAATTACAGTTGATGAAGCTGGAACCTCAGAAGGAAGAAAAACAAATGCAAGTGTAAAAAGAGGAGAGAGAGAAAGATAAACAAATGCAATTGGAGTTACAGAAAGAACAAATGCAATTAGAAGAGAAGGAGAGAGACAGGAAAGAGAGAAAGATAAACAAATGCAGTTACAATTTGAGAAAGAGGAGAGAGAAACAGGAGAGAGAGAGAAAGAGAGACAGATGCAATTGCAAAGAGAGAAGGATGAAAGGGAATTTCAAATTAGAATGAAAGAAATGGAGCTGCAAGTGAAAAGCACATTCCCACTTCACATACAAATTCAAATATTGATATTACAAAGAATTTTAGGCTAGTACCCTCTTTTAGGGAAAAAGAAGTAGACAAATATTTTCCTTATTTTGAAAAATATGCTGAAAATTTGAAATGACCAAGGGAGCATTGGACTCAGTTATTGCAGTGTGTACTTTATGGCAAAGCCCGAAATATCTTTTCATCCATGTCAGTACAGCAAAGTTTTGACTATGACTTGGTTAAGGAATGCATCTTAAAGGGGTATGAGTTAATCCCCGAGGCTTATCGGCAAAAATTCAGGAACTATAAAAAAAGAAGCTAGACAGACTCATGTCGAATTTGCAAGAGAAAAAGAGCAGTTATTTGAGAGATGGTGCTTAGCCAAGAAAGTTGAATATGAGTATGAAAATATCAAACAATTAGTATTACTTGAAGAGTTCAAGAACTGTCTCCATAGTGACATTAGGACTTGTGTTGAAGAGCATAAGATCGAAACCTTGGAAAATGCTGCTATTGCTGCTGATGAGTATTACTTAACTCATAAAGTTCCTGTTGTAAGCAAGTCTTTCACTCAGCAGTCTACTGGTAGAAAGGTATTTCAGACTAATACGACTCCTTCTAAAACTCAATCTGGCACAACTTTAAAAAATCAAGCTTCTGATAAGCTTGATTCAAAATCCTTGTCTCTTCCTACGTGTACCTATTGCAGAAAGAAAGGACACGTTATTTCTGATTGCTTCAAATTGAAATATAAGCATCAGAATCAAGACAGACCTATCCCAAATGCTCTTATTTCCAAGAGGTCAAGGTCACGGTCATGTATTGAAAGTAATACATTTGTTGGGTCTCAAAATCCCCAGTCTGATTTTATTATGGAGAATTATGAACCATTCATGTCGAAGGGTTCTATATCACTCTTGGGTGATTTGGCCAATCTTGTCCCTATTAAAATTTTAAGGGACACAGGAGCTTCTCAGAGTCTTTTATTATCAGGTATTTTGCATTTTTCTGAGAAGTCTTCTTCTAATGAGAGTGTTCTCATTCAGGGATTAGAGTGCGGCTTTGTTAATTTTCCTCTTCATTCTGTAAATTTGTCATCAGACTTAGTTTCAGGACCTGTGACAGTCGGAATAGTGTCTAACTTACCCGTTCAGGGCATTCATTTATTGCTAGGCAACGACCTAGCTGGAGACAAGGTTGTGGTTAATCCACTTGTAACTGACAAGCCTTGTATGGATCACAAAGTCGTTCCAATTGAAAAACAATTCCCTGATTGATACCCAGCTTGTGCAGTTACTAGATCTATGGCAAAGAAAGCTCTTGAGAATGATTTTGATAAGGAAAGTGTTCCTTTAGCTGACACATGTATTGGTCAGGCTTTTGATGATGTCACTTTCACTCCTTGTTTGGATCAATCAAAAGGTATTGATCACAGTGATCCTCTTTTAACTACTCATTCTCTTTTTTCTAATCAGGGTGACAAACGACAATCACTCGTCGTCGAACAGGAAAAACATCCTGAGATCTCTTGTTTGTTTCAGAGGGCCATTAGTGAAACTGAAGCCACTGAAGTACCTGTCTGTTATTTCATTAAAAATGGAATTCTTATGAGAAAATGGAGACCTCCCGAGCTACCTGCTGGTGACGAGTGGTCAGTGAACATTCAAATTGTAGTTCCAAAATCTTACAGACAGGAAATACTTACTCCTCTGGCTGGTCATTTAGGGATTAATAAGACTTATCACAAGATCTTGACTCACTTTTATTGGCCAAAAATCAAAAGTGATGTTTGTAAATACTGTAGATCTTGTCATACTTGTCAAATGGTAGGAAAACCCAATCAGAAGATACCTAAGGCTCATCTGCAACCTATTTCTGCATTTAACGAACCATTTAGCAGAATAATGGTAGACTGTGTTGGTCCCTTACCTAAAACCAAGTCAAGCAACCAATACTTGTTTACCATGATTTGTGCGTCAACAAGGTTGCCAGAGGCAATTCCTTTGAGGAATATTGAAACTAAAACTATAGTTAATGTTTTACTCATTTTGGCCTTCCCAAATCTGTCCAATCAGATCAAGGATCAAATTTTATATCTGGAATTTTCCAATAAGTTATGTATGAATTAGGCATTCAACAATTCAAATCTTCTGCCTATCACCCTGAGAGCCGAGGGGCTTTAGAAACTTTGAAGAATACAATTCGATCATATTGCTTTGATACAGGTAAAGATTGGGATGAATGCATTCATTTTCTTTTGTTTGCTGTTAGGGAGTCCGTTCAAGAATCTTTAGGATTCAGTCCTTTTGAACTAGTTTTCGGACACACTGTGCGTAGACCATTGAAGTTCTTGAAAAAGAAATTTCTTTCTAATGAAGATACTGAACTTAATCTTCTTGATTATGTTTCTAATTTTAAGTATAAGTTGTCAAAGGCTTGAGAGGTCGCAAGAGCGAATATGCACTCTACTCAGTCAAAAATGAAATTGAGGTATGATAAAAACTCAAAGGAAAGGACGTTTCAGCCTGGTGATAGAGTTCTAGCTCTCTTGCCCATTCCACAAAATCCTTTTCAGGCTAAGTATTATGGTCCGTACACGGATGAAAAGAAAGTAGTGATTTAAATTACATCATAAATACTCATGGAAGGTGAAAACAAAAACAACTTTGCCACATAAATATGTTAAAGGAGTATATTGAGAGAGATAGCCAGGTAAAAGATACAATTAATTTAGTTGTACCTGTCCCACTCACTGAGGATGTAAGTGAAGAAATTCAATCGGACTCTACTGATTTTGGAGCCACAAATCTTCGGAATTCGGAAATTATGAATAATCTGGACCAGAAACTTTCGCATTTGCAACAAGAAAGGAATAAACTTAAACAGTTATTATTTGAATATGAGCACTTGTTTCCAGATGTTCCTGCGAGGACAAACATCATTTTTCATGACGTTGAAATCGTGAATTCCAAACCTGTGAAACAACACCCATACAGGATGAACCCTCTCAAACAGGAATATTTGAAAAAGGAAATTCAATATTTGCTGGAGAATGATTTCATAGAGCCCAGTAAAAGTGACTGGAGTTCACCATGTATGCTTGTTCCGACACCAGATAAAACTTTCCGTATGTGCACTGATTCATTTCCATTACCAAGAATCGATGACTGCATTGATAAAATTGGAAATGCCAAGTATGTCACCAAATTTGACCTTCTGAAAGGATTTTGGCAAATTCCACTAACGGAAAGGGCAAAGGAAATTTCGGAATTCGTGACTCCAGATGAACTCTATCAATATAAAGTAATGCCGTTCGGGATACAGGGTTCTCCAAGTACCTTTCAACGTTTGATGGATATGATTACCTCTGGTCTAGATAAATGTGATGCTTACATCGATGATGTCATCATCTACAACGACACCTGGAAAGAACATCTAGCAACAATTCGGAAATTCTTTGACAGACTCAGTGATACAAGTTTGACATTCAATTTATCTAAAAGTGAGTTCTGCCGTGCTTGTGTAACATTTCTAGGACATATTGTGGGACATGGACAAGTTAAACCTATAGATGGTAAGGTCAAGGCTATCTCTAAATTCCCTGTGCCTGTCAGTAAAAGCAATTGATGCGATCTTTAGTTATGGCTGGATACTATCGAAAATATTGTTCCAATTTTTCTAATATTGCTGAACCCCTGACAAATTTATTGAGCAAGAAAAACAAGTTTCTTTGGACTGAAAAATGTCAGGAGGCTTTCGACAAGTTAAAGGCCATACTTAAAAGTGCACCGGTTCTTACAGCTCCAAATTTCAATCAATCTTTTAAACTGTCTGTTGATGTAAGTGATGTTAGGGTTGGAGCAGTATTGATTCAAGAAGATAGAAATGGTGTTGATCATCCAGTGTGCTATTTTTCGAAAAAATTAAATAAGCACCAAAGAAATTACTCAACAATCGAGAAGAAATGTTTGGCTTTAATATTGGCATTACAGCATTTTGAAGTTTACATTAGTTCAGCTCCTTCTCCGGTTGTTGTGTTTAGTGATCACAACCCCCTTACTTTCATCGACAAGATAAAAAATAAAAATCAAAGATTATTAAGGTGGAGTTTGCTGTTACAAGAATATAATCTTGACAAAAGACAATTTGATAGCAGATGCACTTTCCCGTGTATAGAAATATTATTTCATGTACACTTTGTATAATTAATAAGAGTTTTTATGTAATTTCTTTTTTTACCTCATGTATAATTAACATATGGTGAAAAGAAAACTTTATTATATAAATCTTTCTTTTTCTTTATGGGGGAAGTGTTACGTATATGTAATTTAATTACTTGTGTGTTATTTTTAAATTTTTTATTTTATTTTTCTTTCATGTTATTGTAATAACTTTATTCACTGGATTTGACATTTTTTCAGAAAATTTAGTTCACTTCCAGTAAATAATCACTATTGCTACACTGTATTTTTAGCTGACCTAGTTCCTGATCTTGGTTCAAAATTGGTAAACACAGAGTGAATATCATTGGTTGTAATCAAGGTCATTCTTGGCTTGCGCCTGCTCTGTTGTAAACAACCTTTCTTTATTTTTTTTATTATTGAATCTTATAGTAAGATTCATATAATCGAACCTGTAAATAGCATACGTGCTAATTGATATATTACTTTACTGCGTTTTCGAGCTAAATGACCACGTGACCCCGTCACTTGATCTAAAATTGCGCTTAAAACTAACGTTTTTAGTGTTTTCAGTTAGTCGTAAATTGATACCTCTGGAGCTCAAAAGGTATTTTTGTGTTGTGACCAGTTGAGTTAAATTTTTTATTTGAAATAATTTATTCATCCTGGAAAATACTTGTGTTCATCAAAGTTCTTGGACAAAGACATTTATTCGAGATTATTCGGAATTCTAAAGCCGGAATATTATTCTTGATTCATAAAATTCAACAAGGAACTGTTGACACATCAACACAGGACAGGATATAGAAGACTTCATCGCCTTCCATCTTGGAACTTCATCGGGATTCGAACTTTGATTCATTTAGAACTTTTTAGTGATAGGACTCATATTATTCATTCTAGGATTAATTTTTCAATTAAATTCACAAACCGTAAGTCCTTTTTCATATTTTTACATTGTTTTCTAGGGAAACAAATTAATTTTGTTAAATTTTACAAAGCTTGTTGGCTTCACTCTTTTCTTTGTTACTTTTGTACGAGCCTACACGTAACAATAGTAAGAAATACATATTATGTTAGGAAATTATTGGTGGCCTGTTATGCAGAACAGGAAATTTTTACGATTCTGTAGATATTTATCTTTATAAGTTAGTCATTAAAACTACTAAAGAATAAATATCATGTTTCTATATGAATCTAAATCATAGAGGGACGTCGTACGTAACGCTGGCGCATCATTTCGAACGATGGAAAACATTTATCATAGAAACATACATGACTTCTTTAAGTGATGTGATGTGATTATGATTTTTAACGTAGCTTTAACAATTTTTCAGTCATATCGCTACGATGTCTGCAGTGTGGCAGTCTATAGTGATGTCTAGCACTGGGGCATCATGCCGCAGACATGTAGCATGATGCCCCACCCAGTCACATTATCCTGACACCAGGCCGACCAGTCCTAACACTAACCTCGTAATGCTGAGCGCCAAGCGAGGCAGCTGTTAGTACCATTTTTGTAAGTCTTTGGTATGACTCGACCGGGGATCGAACCCATGACCTCCCGCATCCGAGGCGGACGCTGTAACCACTAGGCCACCGGAGCGGTAAACTTCTTTAAGACTGCATCAGCATATCTTGAGGACAACGAGAGAGAGAGAGAGAGAGAGAGAGAGAGAGAGAGAGAGAGAGAGAGAGAGAGAGAGAGAGAGAGAGAGAGAGAGAGATGCAGTTAGCAAGTCCACATTACCTCAGATCGTAACAGTATACGAATACACGACCTATAAGTTACCGCATTAATATTAACGGTAGATATTTATGGGCGATCAACGCGACGGAAACAGCCTCTAACAGACATAGACTTATCCAAGTATGCAACCGAAGACGACGACGCTGAGCTTATGAATCTTACCGGGGTTGGTGGTCCTGAAGAAGTTGTTGTAATTCAGAATTGATTGTGA
Source organism: Megalonaias nervosa (assembly GCA_016617855.1). Lineage (NCBI taxonomy): Eukaryota > Metazoa > Mollusca > Bivalvia > Unionida > Unionidae > Megalonaias > Megalonaias nervosa. The sequence continues at coordinate 44,651 of JAECUM010027231.1, read as the reverse complement.
CAGTTAGAAACAAGTAATTCAGATGGACCGATATCATCATTTGAATACTTGGATGGACCGCGAGTAACCTTTCCCGTGTTTAGCGAAGTTAGAAAACTGACATTAAAGTATCCGACTGCAAACAATCAGGGATGAAATAATTGCCGCCGTAAACACACGCGTGGTTGGTTGGTTGGTTGAATTTTTACTGCGCACCAGAACTGTGAGGCTAATTAGCGCCATACAAAAGGTTATATCTTTGATCATTTAAAAATGGTAAAAGGTTTTGTATCGACCAGCGATATGAAACCAAACAGTTGAAAGTAAAACGATTAAATGGTAACGGTGATAAATAAAAAAAGCTTCCCGATCAACAGGGAGTGTAAGTGGTGTATGATAATGAAAACAGCACACGCGTGGCAAAAGCAATGAGGCAATATCATTGACAATCATATATACTTATGCCTGTATATTCAAACTTGAAATAGCAATTAAAACTCTTCGAACAAAGGAATTGCCTATTGAATATATTTTAAACTGGATTTTTGGTATTACATAACAACCAATGAATCATTCACTCTAAATTTAGAGTTTCAAATGATCACCTACCATTAGAGACAGGAAGATGAATAATCAGCCAATGAGAGGGTATATTGCATACTGTAAGAAAAATTACCTGGCTGATGAATTTCAATATGTATTTAAATGCGGTAACTTCTAACAGCAAAATAACTACTCTCTATGCTCGCTATAAATTAATTTAATCTGAAAACAACATAGACCCTGATGTGTCGTTGCATGAGCGAATATATACGGTATATTTTTTAGAAAAAGAAAATTCCATAGTAGACCACTTATTTAAAATCTCATTATTTTGTTTAATTCTTAGAAACATAATTAGCTCATCAATCTATAAAAGTATATTGGAGTTATTATGGTAAAATTAAATTATATAACATATCTCTACCTTTCCATTCATTGTCCCTAACATACGTATTAAGTGAAAAATATTTAATATAAATTAGCGTGAATTTCAAGTTATACAACAATACAACAATATACAAAGTTATACAACAATATCATTTATGCCTAACGTTATGGTATTAACGTTACTTTACAAACTTTTGCACATAGCCGGTTTGTATTTACATATCTTGTCCCTTGTTAAAGGAGACGATAATGAATATAAGTAACTTGTCTTGTTCCATGCATGTTTATCAATCAATTATATATTCGTTTGTATTCCTCATCTGTCACATCGATAAGTGTGATTTTGACTTAAATGAGCTGAATCATATCACAAGCTGGTCTTTCAATAGGTCACTCTCAATGCAGTCTTTCAATAGGAGGCCACTCTCAATGCAGTCTTTCAACAGAAGGCCACTCTCAATGCAGCATGTTTATTTTAGCTCTTTTCGGAAACTGGCTTCAGCATATGAGACTGGTGCCGCTTCTGGATGAAGAAGCTGTATTCCTCTATATGCCAAAGACAAATGGTACGGCCATTCCAACTCAGATATATATATATATATATATATATATATATATATATATATATATATATATATATATATATATATATATATATCATTGTCCATCATGTAGCAGTACAATGATGTTATGAATGTATGTCAACTTAGCTCTATATAAATATATTAATTAGAGTATTGTGGTCTCCAGTTCATTATTGCTTCGTTCTGTTAAACAGGAGTTTAGTGGAAACATCCTTCCAATAAGTTCCATTGCTTTTTAAGCTGAACTGTTACTGGTATACTAACTGTACTTTACATTAGTTATTCAATAAAGCTAAGGTGGACAACATGGTCACATGACAAGGAGTATCATGAATGCCCTTCATCTACATGCTAGAGTTCCGCTTTTTATACACAATACTTCCTTTGATCATTCGCCCAACAAATATGGCCAGCCTTGAGAAACTGAGCAATTGCTACCATATTTCTTATAATCTGATACTCTTCTGGATGTAATACACATTTATCAGATACTTTACAATAACTATTATTAATGAGGAGGCGTCGGGAGCACTTCAAAAACCTCCGTCCATCATACCGTCCACCATCTTACTATACAGATGTCTGCTGGTGCCTCTAAGACTCATGTTTCTTATCCTCCCTCACTGAGAAGATAAGTATTAAACTTGGTAAAATGCTTTTTCACGTTATTATGTGGTTGCAGAGGGATAATTAGTTTTGGTTGCATGCCTTGATTCTCCAAGGTCAACAGCGTACATGTCCAAATAATTCACGATGACGTGTGATGGTGGTTTATTAACGGTTCATACCATTCCACCCACCACCCACCCACACAAAAAACTACCCATGCTTTATTTCAACTTACAAGCTGTCATGAATAACGTTGACTTAATGTTCCCCAGCATCCTGTATATAAGTGGAAAAGGGGAGTAATTTGCGATGACATGCCAGCAAAATAGTTCTATCCTCCCTAAATTAGATAATAATTCTTTAGTAATGGAAACGTATTCAGCCTTTATATAAATCAGAAACCTTTAAATGTTAGGAAAAGTACTTTTTTCTCCATCATAAAAATCTTTGAAATTAGTAATTTTCTAATATCAAAATATTAGTTTAGAGTCGGTAACAATCTGCTAAGGTGACATTTAAATGACTAATTTTCAATGATGAATTTGTGCGTAATATTACAAAGGTCATAACATAGCAATTTGTATTTTTGTAATTTGTATCATCTACAGGTACTTGAATATACAATAATACATTCTACCTAACACCTAAAGTCATCTACAGTGAGCATTGCTTTATAATAGTTAACGAAATACAAGACATCAGTATAAGACAACTAATGAACGTGCTCTTATCTATTCCATAGGCTGGAGAAACACTGTTATAACCACACTATATGCATCATTGCCCCTCTTGCTGGTAGTCAGTAATATCTTTCTCCATCATCGCAAAATGGAGCAAAATAACGTCAGTAGTACTGATTCGTTTTGCAATGCTGCAACAGGAGCTGGTAAATTATTTTATGAAGGTAGAATATTCCAATGTAATATATGCTTCTTTAAAATATTTCTAACATATTGAATATGTTTCTATGGTTTTCAGTCTGTATCATTTAACATTCGACACACATATATAGCAGATAAATACTTTAGATGCAATACAATTTCAACACATGGTTTTATTTTTTTAAAACTGTGTGTGATATAAGTGACTGCTTCCTCAAACTTGTAGTCTAGTTCCATAGTGGTCCAAACCGTTATGCAACCGCTTTATCCATGACATCAGATAATGTTGAATGAATAATATTATACTAATACATGTTAAGCATAGAAAAAGTAAACGAGGATTCATAATTCGTAAGGCATGAGAAGGGCCCAGAAAAAGTATGTCACATGCATACGATATATGAATTCATGCTATGTTCTGTATAAGTACAGTGTACAAAGAAAATCACTAATGTACAACAGCAAATCTGAGTCACAAACCTGTTTACAAATAAAACCACTAATGTACAACAGCAGATTTTAGTCATAAACTCGGTTACAAATAAAACCACTAACAGCAGATTTCAGCCATAAACACGGTTACAAATAAAACGACTAATGTACAACAGTAGATTTGAGCCATGAACCCGATTACCAATAAAATATTGATGGACAATAACAGATCTGAGCCATGAGCCCGATTGCAAAAGACCATGCATATGCATAGGAATTAAATGAAATCCTATTAACAAGATCTCGGGAAAATTTCTTTGAGCCGCGATAACATATTTCATGACTCTTTGTAGCTCGAAAGTCCTGATAAGTTCCTATGCTTCATCGTAACTCTTGAAAAATCCGGAAATCCCCAAAACTTACTTGTTCTTTCACAAAACATACTGTTAGATCAGCCATGACTTCAACTATGTGCAATGAATCGTTCCCACTTAGAATAACATCTAAGCTCTCTAAGCTTCTACTGAACATTTAATCTCAGTCCGAACAAAGTGTGGTCTATGTAGAACATTTACAGAAATTCGTATGGGGGAAATGCGATAAAAACTGCCCCCCCCCCCCCGATTGTTTGTGAAGCAGGCACATCGTCCCTAAAGTAAGTATATGCCTAACCAAGATTATGACGTCATAACGTGCGTGATATAAAGCTTTATTTTCACAAAGATCAAAACTAAATGTATTTTCATGAATATGTAAGATACAATGTTTCTGTGTTAATCTCTGATGTCTAATGAATGTTTTAGTAAAAAAAAATCTCTTATTGTAAACAGAGAAGCAACAATTGAAAAGTCTCCATCTGAGAATAAATGTGAGCTGTTTATCAAAACCGGTTTAATACTTAATAGTAGAGGTGCAGCGCTTGAGTGATGAATTTAATCCAAGATAATTTACATGTGAGGACATCCAACCTCTGATATTCGTATTGTCCTATCCAAGAACATTGCCAACAGTGATCACAAACATTTTTGAGTAGTATATATGATATAACCTATATATTATGATTCATATTTCATTTTGAATTAAGTCTTTTCAGCACATATTATCAAAAGAGATACTGTTGTACATGATCGTGCCACCAGAAGCAAAATGGAATCCCTGCTAAGAAAAGTACAATTTAAATCCACCAGTACAGTAACTACATATCCAATAGTTAAGTAATATTTATTCTATGTCTTAAATAGATGAAGTTTTGAATGGAGTTTAGTTATCCTCAGTTAACATCAAAACATTTTTAAAAAATCGATGAAGGAGAATCACTGTCGTGATATTTATTGGTGACTCGACCTAATTCGTATCCAAATCTATCTGGTAAAGTTTATATTTATTGTGAACATAAGTGTTGTGCACATCTGGTCATGATGATATTTATTGAGGACTCGATCTAACTGTTATACAAATCTATCTGGTGAAGTGATATTTATCGGGGACTCGACATAAGTGTTATGTAAATCCATCTTTTCAATTTGATATTTATTTACGACTTCAGCGTTCTGCAAATCCATATGGTCAAGATGATTGCGCAACAATTCCTCATGATTCTTAACTATATTAATGTTAGTCTCCCATGCTTGTCATAGGGTTTCTTAAAAAACAGAACCAGGATGATCCAAGAAACAATCCTACGAGTTATAAATTATCTCTGTACACCCCATCAGAAGAAAAAAAAGAAATAAAAGGCTTTCTAGATACGCCTAAAAACCTTCTGTTCACCAATTCTACATTTTCACACCACACCAGGAGTAAGCTGTTTGATTCAGTAGTGCCAACTGTGTAAAAGAAAATATATAATTTGCAGATCATATATTAAGAAACGTGTTCATTAATAAATGACACCACACAAATATCAGTATTCAAATGTAAGGCTGCTGCCCGCCATCTTCTCTTGATACACTTTGTCGAAGGCTTCGTTGTCCGCCACGGTAAACCAATTCTTCCAGTCGCTAACGACTCCTGAAATGAAGAGTTAAAGAAGTTCGGGATATTCTTCAGTTTGCAATGTTTAAACTGAATGTATCATTTGTCACATGAGGTATAAGGGATGACAATGCAAATAGATGTTTCTATAACTACCAGAAGAGGAGAATACTACTTGTTCAAAAACATAACATTTGGTATTTACGTATCTTTTATTATGTTTAGATTCTTTATTTTTATCAGTAGATGGTGATTTACAAACAAAACTTTATACCTAAAACAAATACAAATATCATATCCATTATTTTTAATATGCTATTACCATCATAAAATCATTTTACCATAGGAAATAAGTCACACTTAATATGAAAAAAGTCAAGAACAAAGATCTAATTCCAAATACATTCCATATCTATTCCTAAAACTGAAGAAAAACTGTTCATGCGTAGACTGGTTTTCAAATATGTATTGCCTACATTAGCCTAATTATGTTAATTATTGTTTTCATTTGTCTTTGTATACAGCTGAAACGACGTCAATTAATACCCATATAATTTTTTCTTCGATTGTGAATCGATATGAAGTGATTCATTTAATCAAAGAGACTTACAACAATACTTAGAAGTTCACTGATCTATGCAGGTAACCTCCAGGTATACATGAGACTGCTCAGCCCACTAATAGCACAAATATTTCTCTATGCTCGGATGCGGGAGGTCACGGGTTCGAACCTTGGCTGAGTCATACCAAAGACTTATAAAAATGGTACTAACAGCTGCCTCGCTTGGCACTCAGCATTAAGAGGTTAGTGTTAGGACTGGTCGGCCTGGTGTCAGGATAATGTGACTGGGTGAGACATCATGCCACATGTCTGCGGCATGATTCCCCAGTGCTAGACATCACTATAAACTGCCACACTACAGACATCGTAGCGATATGACTGAAAAATTGTTAGGGCTACGTTAAAAAATCTAAATCACACACACACACACACACACATTTCTCTATGCAGGTAACCTTCAGGTGTATTGGACACTACTCGACCCACTGGTGAGGATGACTATTTCTACAGGGCGTCTCTCCTTGAAAACAATCGTAGTGATTGACATGGGTCTTATAAAATGCGGTACAATTTGAGGACGTTGAACGAGAAATGTTATCGTTACAAAGATATGAATTTGCGTGTGTGTGTGTGTGTGTGTGTGTGTGTGTGTGTGTGTGTGTGTAAAACTATAGTTATTTTCAAAATTTGTTTTCACTTGTTATTTGTTCTGAATATTAGAAGCTTGCGAAATAAGATGTCGTGTGTCAAAGAGGTTAAGGATATTAATCCAATTAAAGGAAAAGCTAAAAGATTGGATATCGAGCCATTGTTTGCAGAAGTGCAGTGTTAACACCACCTCACCAAATTAGTAGAGATAGAACAAATATGGGCGCAGCACTAGTTAAGCATATGTCTGAAATTTGCAACCAATTAGATGACTCGATCAACAAGAAGAGAACGTAGGCACTCTTTAGGTGAAAATACTTTACAAAAAAAACCCAATACATAAAATCTTCTAGACCATAAGCAAATATTATGGTACTGTGATTATCACTGTACCAACTTGAATAACTGACAACTTCTCAATCTATTTGGACCCAAACGTGTTACCTATAATATTAAAATAGTCGAAGCCGGTACAATCGCTGTTCACTGTAGTATTAGTGAATCGAAGTCTCGAACGAAATAATTGTTACCATTTATAAAACAGCCAATGACCCTGATAAACTTAACGATCACATTAATCACTTTGATTGGAATCAGTTATTTGCTATCTGCTTGAAGGTTAATTACTGAGTTAAGAATTTTAAGAAAACCTTTATCTGAGATTGCTTTGTAAACAATACATTTGTAATACAAAGAGACAATACAATTTGGTACAATTCGATGAACGCACAAAAAGGATTCTCGCTCTAGAATCAGAACAGATTGCAAAAACTATTTAAAATACCACAAAACTAAAGTTTTAAAGATAGAAAAGAGGCTAAACAAAGATTTGCTTACTAATTTTGATTTATCCCGTAAAGTTGCTATGCGCACATTCCCATGACTTTGGACTAATTATTAGATATTTTTGATGAATGAAGTGAAATATCTAAATGACGTATCGTCTCTGCAATATTTAAATACTAGTCAATCCGATTTATATGCATATACCACAAAGCTGAAATTTTTAATCCATATTTTGTGTCAATATCAGCGATTGATAATAAAATCAGACCCTTCTGGACCTAAACCCTTGGACGAATAATGAATTATTATTTATTACGATAAATGAACAGGATTTTAAAGACGCTATACCATATTTAGACAATATTTAACCAGACGAGCGGTCACGACGCCATTAGCCATAGGATGTTGAAATCTGTCCCAAAATTCAGAATCTCATGTTACTTGTTCAAAAGATCCCTAAAGAATCTAACCTTTTCCAGTTCATGAAAACAATGTAATATTGTACCAGTCTTCAGAAGCCCGATATCTGAATAAGGACCTATTCACTTTTAAGTTGCATTGGAAATGTTTTTAAAACGATTGTATATTAATATGTTTTACAATTCATTCATGCAAATAATCCATTTTATAAGTGCCATCCGGGTATTTTGCCATCTGATTTACAGTGTTTCAATTTTTCATCGTAGAAAAAGAATGATAATAGCTGTAATGTGTTCTGTGATCGCATGTATTGCACAGGTGTGGCATCTTAGCGAACAAGGTCTAAATAACTATCTACTAGATTGGTGGATTGGTTTGAAAGATATTATTTATCAGATTTATCAGACGAAAATGTATCATCAAGTGTCAGAATGAGTAATGCTGGAGTACGCCATGGTTCAGTATTGCGCCCGCTATTATCTTCTGAAGAATATAACTGATATTGCCAAATCAATGAACCACCTCAGGCGTCTTGTTCTAGATGACACCCGATCATATTATTAACTTTCTTGCGTTGATAATAATTGACCAAATAATCAATCATAATTTTAAAAATTTGAATGACTGGTCACAACAATGGCGTATAACATTGAATGCTAAGAAAATATAATTACTGTTCTTTTGAAACGGATCAGATATACAAGCATAAGAACTTCATTCAGATGGCAATGGCGAACATTTTATTAAATTGCTTAGAAAAGTATTGCTTTAAATATTCAAAATAAATTTTAATGGAATGAACACATTTGAAATATCGTTTTAAAATAACGCAATTGGAAAATTGTCTTTATTGAAGGCACTGCATCTTAAACTGTAGCATAAAAGAAAAAATTAAGAAAAGGGGTACACACAATTTGAAAGTGACCTTGACTCTGAATATGAAACATTGATAGAGGAGATGCCATCAAACTGAGAAGCACACGTCTACCATGGTTCATACCTGTGCCTCAAACAGCTTTTATGGTATACAGCAGAAACAAAAGGAACCTTAAATATTGACTTGTGATATTGTCCTTGACGATACGACCTCAAAAGTGCAATGCAACAAATACTTCTTGTGACACTATATAGTGTACATCAACCTTCATTAATTTATCTTCAACAGCTATTAAGTTAGAAGGACAAATATGACTGAAACTTAAACTATTTAACTGCGACATTGACCTTAAAGATGGAGGTGCCAATATGTTACATTACACACCTTTAAGTTATTATATATACATTAACCAGGCTTATCCATTCATCGCAAATGGTTTAAAATTATAGTGTGGAAAGGAAAGTCAAATAGAAAACATCATCATTATAACAACATGATATTCACCTTGAATATATGGCCCCCAATGTGGTACACAACACACTTGCTAACGACGGTATATCTAAACACCAATTTGCATCCCTTAATAAGCTCTAAAGTTATAGAGTGGAAACAAACCTGTGATGGAAACATAAAATATTGAGCAGTGACGTTTCGTCGAAATGGAGTGTAACAACAGTATGTTTAACCCAACCAAATACACAGGTGACCCACTAGCCCCCTGTAGAGTAAAGTTAAGACTTCATACCAATGATCAGTGGGCCATGGAGGTTTACCTTTTCTGTACATGAATGATTTCCCACCGTCCGTCTCATCGCCTCTCACTGTCCTCAACTTCGAAATTTCGCATTTACTGATAATTTCATCAATGAAGGAGTCAGGTGCCTCAATTTCAAGAAAGTGTGCCAGTCTTTTTATTTCTTTATGCTGATTCTGTTAAGAAAGATGTGTATTGCAAAGTTTTAATGTAATTAAAATACAAAATCGTAATGGAAATTATGTTCGTGTTTTTTCTTTCTTATATTAATCTCGAAGATCGAAGAACTGGAAATGTTGAGGAAAAATTTACGTCCCACACCCTATGTCACTGTCTCTTCGTATGTCATCATAATACAAGGTAGGCTTTAGTTTTAGACTTGACAAAGCTGACCTATTATATGTCATCGTAATACAGAAGAGGTTTTAGTTATAGATTAGAAAAAAGTGAACTATGGTCTGTGTACTGAAAAAATCATTAATGTGGTTTGCGACATACATTAAGTAATAATGTTGTTGTTGTTGTTGTGGGGCTTAACGCCATTTTTCAGCACACGATAGGCTATACATGGTGGCCAGTATTAATGATGGAGGAAGAAACCGGGAAATCCGCGGAAAGAACCACTGACCCACGAGAAGCTACTGGCAAGCTTTCTCACATATCCACATTCGCCGAATCCGAGACTCAAACCCACGCAGACAGAGGTGAAATGGCAGTGATCCGTAACGGAGAGCGCTTTAGACCACTCGGCCACTCGGGACCCCAAGTAATAATGTAAATGTGTACGAAGTTTAAGTAAACAACTTGAAAAGGCTTATAATCGCTGACATGATAAAAGTGTGGCCATAAATATTTGACATTGACTTTGCCGACAGGGTCATGTCAACGATACTGTCGAAGACATGCCAGAAAGTAATCATGTTAAATTGTACAACGGTGCATTACAATAACGTCTGAACCTTCTATACTCCAACTCAGATATTGAAAAGTAACCTTGATCAATGACCTTAGCCTTGAAAAAATGACTTTCAAAGAGATATATTACACAATTTCAAGTTTAGATGAGTAACTATGCTATATTCCATCTCACTGCCATCATCTTTCAAAGAGTTCTCGAATCACAGCCCCAACATAAAAATGTATGTTTTTGACCTCTCACCTTGATATATGCAACACATCCTTGAGTCTCGATGTCAAAGTGTACCGACTTTTATATGACTATCTTTACATACACTGGCATCAAAGTTACAGTCCAAACATAAAAAGCATATGACCTTGACTAGTGACCATTACTTCGAAAAGAAAACAGAACGGGACAAACATTTTACTGTTGTATTTAAATCTCATGCCACACTCTGGTAGCATTGTGTTGTGAATATATTGAATATATAGCCCTTTTGCAATTGGAAACAAATATTGAGAGAAACAAGTGATTCGTCATTCATATCAAAATTACTAAGTTATAAGTTTTACACTCTTTCCATCGAAGCTGGCAGTCTTAAAGGTCCGGCTATATGCCAGGGCCCAGGGGTGGGGGTGGGGGTAGCCATTTCGCGGGGCATGTTTTTTATTTTGTATTTTATTTAAATAAACGTACAGACCTTTCATTAAAATACCCATGTTTACTTATTATTTTCATAGCCATTAATACACTTAAAAAATAAACAGATGTTTTCTTTCCGAGGGTGGGGTATGCCCAATTAGACGCTTGTCTGGGACGTCGTTTCGTAAAGTGAAAACTTGCAACGGTCCTGATTGCCATAACAGATTAGTAGCACATTCATACTAACGAAGAAATCAAATATTTTCTAATCTTGACCGTAACATAATGTTGATTCACCTACAAAACGTTATGATGAAAATCCAAACTGAGAGAGAGAGAGAGAGAGAGAGAGAGAGAGAGAGAGAGAGAGAGAGAAGATACACAAGCGCATATACAAAGAGAAAGAGAAGAAAAACGAAATAAATAGAACTGGCATGCGGAAAGCACTACCCACTTTACATACAAGTTCAGGTTTTGATGTTACAAGAAATATAAGGTTAGTACTGCCTTTTGAAAAAAGAAGTAGATCAATATTTACCTCATTTTGTGAAAATTGCTGAAAATTCGAAATGACCAAGAAAGCGTTAGACTTTATTATTACAAAGTGAACTTTTTAGCAAAGTTCGTTAAGTTTACAGTTCACTGTCGGTAAAACAGAGTACTGATTATGATTTGGTTAAGGAATATGTCTTGAAGGGTTACGAGTTATTGTCTGAGGCATATCGGTAGAGGTTTAGGAATTGTAGGGGAAAAAATCTCGACAGACCCATATCGAACATGCATGAGAAAAAGAACCACTATTTGATAAGTAGTTCTCAGCCATGAAGGTTGATCAAGATTGCTATAATCTCAGGCAGCACATGTTAGTTGAAGAGTTCAAAAATTGCGTCCACAGTGGCGTCAAGACCTACCTTGATGGGCAAAAGGTCGAAACTTTAGAAAATGCTGCTCGTATAGCTGATGATTAATCCTTAACTCACAAGCTTCATTTGTCTATAATTCTTCATCTTACAGTTTTTTGGGTTTTTTGCCAAGACCATCTCATTCTCGTATTGGTAGTCTTAAATCTCAAGCTGGCACAACTTTTAGGAATCCAACTTCCGATAAGACTGATCAGAAATGCTTATCTCTTCGTACGTGCGCTTACAGTAAGAAGAAAAGGCACATCATTTCTGATTGCTACAGAGCTATTCCAATGATATTATTTATAAAAGATCATGGTCCGGTCATGTATTGAAAGCAAAAACATTAGCTGGGTCAAACAACCTCAGTCTGATTTTATTATGGAGAATAATGAACAATTCATGTCGAAATGTTCTGTATCATTTGTAGACGATTGCCGAGCCTATCCTATTACAATTTTGAGGGACCCAGGAGTCTTTTTAATATCAGGTACTTTGACTTTTGTCTGATACGTCTGCTTCTAGTAAAAGTGTTCTTATTCAGAGAGTAGAGTGCGGCTTTGCTTATTTTCCTCTCCATTGTGTAAATATGTCATCAGGCTTAGTCTCAGGAAACATGACAGTCGAAACAGTGACTTCTTTACCAGTTGAGGGTATTCATTTATTACAAGGCAATGATCCAGCTGGAGATAAGGTCGTGGTTAGTCCACTTGTAACTAACCAGCCTTATTTAGATCAAAGAGTTATTCCTAAAGAAATGAAAACCCTGATTGATACTAAGCTTGTATAGTTACTAGAGCTATGGTTAAAAAGGTTATTGAGAACGATGTTGATCAGGTTACGTTTGTTTATGGTATTGATAAATCAAGAGGTATTGATGACGGTGATCTTATTTTTACTACTCATACTCTGTTTTAATCGGGGTGACAAAAAGCTCGTGATCTAACAGGAAAAAAATCACTCATTATCTAACAGAAGCAAGATCCCAGTATCTCCTGTTTGTTTCCGAGGGCTATTAGCAAAACTGAATCCACACAATTACCTGTTTGTTATTTTGTCAAACACTGGGTCCTTATGTGTAAATGAAGACCACATGAGGTACCCGCTGGTGACGATTGGTCATTGAGCTACCAAATTGTTGTTCTTAAGTCATATCGACATGACATTGTTAGTCTAGCCCATGAAACTCATTTGGCTGCTAATTTATTGGTCAATAAGTCTTATCACACGATCTTGAATCATTTGTATTTGCTGAAATAAAAGTAAAGTTTCTAATTATTGTAGATCTTGTCACACTTGTAAATCAGAACATGTCTAAGGTTCATCTGCAACCTATTCCTTCATTGGACGAACCATTTAGCAGAATAATGGTAGACTGTGTCGGCCCCATACCTAAGACCAAATCAGGCAACCGATACATGTTGACCATAATGTGCGCATCCACATGCTTTCCAGGGGAAGTTCCTTTGAGGAATATTAAAACTACAACTGTAGTGAAAGTTTTGATACATATTTAAAACAATTTTGGCCTTCCAAAATCTGTTCAATCTGCTCAACCCTAGAATTTTATGTCTAGAATTTTTGCAAAAAGTTATGCAAACATTTAAAATCCTGCAATTTAAATATTCTGCCTATTGCCCTGAAAGTCAAAAGGCTTAAAACAAATTATCAAACTTTAAAGAATATGATTCGGTTATATTGCGTTTATACATGAAAAGATTGGGACGAAGATATTCATTTTACTGTTGTTCCCTGTTAGAGAATCAGTTCAAGAATCATTATGTTTTAGTCCTTTTGAACTAGGTTTCGGACATACTGTCCGTGGACCATTGAAGTTATTAAAAGAAAAACTTCTTTCAACCAAAGATTCAGAAATTAATCTTCTTGACAATGCCTCTGACTTCAAATCTTAGTTTTCAAAGGCTTGAAAAGTAGCAAGAGCTAATATTCACTCAACTCAGTAAAATATTAAATTAAGGTATGACAGTAATACAAAAGAAATTAGTCTTCCGCCTGATAATAGAGTTCTGGCTCAAAACCCTCATCAGGCTAAGTATGATGTTCCTTATAGAATTGAAAGGAAAGTAAGTGGCTTACATTATATCATTAACTCTCATAGGAGAAGTTAACAGAAACAACTTTGATATATAAATATGTTAAATGAGTATGTTGATAGAGATAGCCCTGTTAATCGTGCAATCAATTTAGTTGTGCCTGTCCATCACAGTGAGGATGAAAAATATGGAATGCAATCTGGCTGTAGTGACTTTGGTTTAACCAATCTTCGGGATTCAGAAATATTAAGCACTCAGGACCTGAAAATCTCGCATCGACAGCCACAAAAAGAGAGTGAACTAAAACAGCTATTATGTGCATATGAGCACTTGTTTCCAGATGTTCCAACACTACCATCATGTTGAAACTGTAGATTTTACACTTGTGTAACAACATCCTTTTAGGATGAATCCTCTCAAGCAAGAATGTTTTTAAAAAGGAATTAAATTTTTGCTTGAAATTGTTTGAATTGAATCAAATTGAATTGCATTTATTGAATCAAGTAAAAGTACATGAGACTAAAGTTCATGATGTATTGTCATACCGAAAAAGATAATACTTTCCGCACGTGTACTGACTATAGAACAAATGTACAGTGTTATCAAACAGATTCATTTTCAACGCAAAGATTGCGTTGACAAAACTAGAAATGGAAAATATGTCATTAAATCTGAGCTTTGAATTCTACCGAATTCTACTTACTGAAAGACCAAAGGAAATTTCAGCATTTGTAACTCCAAATGGACTTTATCAATATAAAGTGACACCGTTTGGTATGAAAGGTTCTCGTTCAACTCTCCATTGTTTGAGGAACATAATAACATCTGGGCTAGATAAATGTGAAGCTTACATCGATGACATCATCATCTACAACTACACATGGTAAAATCACTTGGAAACCATTTCAAAATTCTTTGATTGACTCAGTGACGCAAAAATACCAATTAAATTGAGTAAAAATTAGTTTTACCGTGCTTGTTTTACATTTTACGACATAATGTGAACATTATCAAGTTAAACCTGTAGCAATTAAGATCAAGCCTATCTCTGAATTCCCACAGCTTATCAGTAAAAAGCAACTGGTGCGATTTTTGGTTATGGCTAGATATTGTCGGACATTTTGCTCAAATGTTTCCATAATTGCTGAATCCATGGCCAATTTGTTGAGTAAGAAAACTAAGTTTCAGTGGTCTGACAAATGTCAGGAGGCTTTAATAAGTTAAAAGCCATGCTTAAGTGTCACCGGTTTTTTCCGCTCCAGATTTCAGCCAATCATTTAAAGTGCCGTTGATGCAAGTGATGTAGAGGTTAGTGGAGTATTGACTCAAGAAGAGAAAAAATGATGTGGATCATCCAATTGCTATTTTTCTATAAATTACACAAGCACGAGAGAAATTATTCCACAGTCAAGAAGGAATGTTTGGCTTTGATACTGGCTTTGCATCACTTTGAAGTTTTCATTACTTCAGCTCCTTCTCCGATTAATGTATTCAATGTTCACAACCCCCTTATTTTCATTGGCAAGATGAAAAACAAAGGTCAGAGATTGTTAAGGTACAGTTTGATGTTGCAGGAATACAATATTGACATATGCACTTTTGCGTGTATAGAAGTACTTTATTATTTTAAGTATATTTTGTATCATTCGTAAGACATCTTCCTAAGTTACTTGAATAACTATCGGAAAATTTGTATCTTTATGTAAAGGAAAGCTTTATTGTAAAAAATATTTCTTATTTTTTATGAGGAGAGGTGTTATGCATATTTATCTTGTGTGCTTGGCTTTTGTCCATGACTATAGATTGTACAGGTCATGTTATAAAGAAGATATTCAACAGCTAATTAGAGTCCATGACTGCAATTTTATTTAAGGTAATTGTTATTCGTATGTAAACATATTTACTTAGATCAGAGTTCAGTTCATTAGTTATCCCCTTGGAAATTGTTGGTCTACCTGATATTTGTTATGTTCTTTATTACAATTTAAGTAAAAGATCCTACCTTATTTACACAACTAAGAATGTTCTGGAAATGAACTTATGACCCTCATCCAAGCACTCATATTCTATCTTAGGTTTTTGTATCAAGGTTGTTTACATCAGTATTAATCATTCGTATCTGAACAACTGTAGTGAGATCAGTATTTTTCTTGTGCTTCAGTTAATATTGAGAGGATTTATTTATTTAGATTATACATTAGAATTACAAAGTGCTCCTTAATACATTTGGAATATATCAATATTTTGGGTATATTGTGAATTCATTTAGAGACATTTTGGATTATATTATTGTGATATATCAAAACTGTTAGCACATCAATACTATTCTATGCTATTGCTACACCAGCACATTCAAGACTGAAATTCATTCGGAACACCAACTGAATTCATTCGAAATAATCTGAACTTTTGGTTTTGTTATAGAACTTTTAGGACTATTTGGGATTCAAGTCACAATACTGTAAGTTCTTTTTAACTTTTTATTTTGTATTCTAAAGAAATAAAATATTTATTGAATTTTACTAAACTTGATGGTTTTCGCTCTTTATTGTTACTTAGCTTAAGACGATAGAGTCGAAACAATGCAACACATAAGTCATCTAGATAGGTAATTGGTGGGCGAGTTCCATTAGCTCTTAGTTTTGTCTGAGAACAGTCCCTACCTTCTTTACGTCTTCATACTTCATATTAATAACCGGATAGTCTGGGTTCTCTCTGCAAAATGTCTCAACTTCTTTGATGTACGGAAACCAATAGTGCATCATGTCTGAGGAAGTCACCGAATGAAAAGAAAATGTTTATGTCAGTATTACTAGATGTGGAACATATTCTGACCTTATGTTAAACAATTGTATCGGCATATTTTGGGTTAAAATGCAAACAGAGACAGACAGACAGACGGGGGGACAAGCTTGTAAAAAACTATTAACCTTTTCAGTGTGTGGCCAAATTTGCCATTTTATGTCACAGCTGTGACGATTATCCCAAATGTCGATGAATAGCAATTATAATGCCTATCCATAAAGGGAGACAACTTACTTTTGATTTATTTGTATATAAGAGGTTCTGGATGAGTGCATGTTAAGCCATAATTAAGGTCTACTGAATTGTGACTGCTCTTATTGTACAATTATAGTTCTCATTCAGGATATTTTCACGCAGACACATGAGCGCGCGCTTGCAGTACGACCTCAACTGCAATTGTCTTCACTGCATTTACGCTATTGATTCATTTCTAACGTGCAAAAAGATTGTTATTAGTCAAGACAGTCATTCACAGATTTGCCCCAAACCATTTCCTGCATAGGTATACACCCGTTCCTGACTGGGGCGTTTGGAACTAGGTTGGGAGCTTACCCCGAATAGGAGCGACTTCGACCTTTACTATCAAGACCAGAAAACCTCAGATGTAAAGGGCGGATTGAATTCCTCATTGGTGGAAAACAAAAAGACCAAACAGCACAAAACTCTTGAGCAACAAAATAGTTCGCAGCCTGCAGTCTGCTTCCTACACCTATATGGACAAAATAGAAGGTCGATTAAACATATTCAATACAAGAACTATATGGTTAACTAAAAGCAACTTTCAGATCTTTATTTATATTGAATCAATACATTGCTTTGCATATACATGGATTCATGGTGCTAATAACACTGGTCTGCAATTTTTTAGAAGTCGTCTGCTTCAGAGATAAAAGGTGTTATTTATTATGGATTTTGATATACTGAATTCAAATATGACAATTAAAACATCTGATTGGCTACTGTTTCCAAGATATTTATGTTTTTACATTTTACGTCTATGTATATTGTGTAGATAGTTTTAATCATAAATTGTAAACCTAGGGTTTTTCAAGTGTTTATTGTTGCTTTACATGATAATATTTCACCTGTCCTGTTTATGTAATACTTTAAAGAACAGCAAAAGGTTTATATAAATAAAATTCATTATGAAACAAAAGGCAAAAGACTTATGTATATATAAGTACATAGTTTAGTCATCATTCAGTGTCTACTCGGCGCTTCTTGGCTTGTCTCTTGTATTCATTAAATGGAGCATCTCTTGTCACTGTCCAGCAATAGTCTAGAAGCACTGATGGGCTCCATTTGTCCAGATAGTGTTTCTCCATTGTTGCAATGTCCTGGTGAAATCGCTGTCTGTTTTCATCGCTCACTGCTAGTTCGGTGGAAAGAAATCTAGAAGAGTGTGCAAAATTGTACATTTAGTGACATGTTTCAACCAAGGCTTTTGTTTGCCTTGAGGAGGTTTTCCATCAACACCCTGTAGTTGTCTGCCTTGCTGTTTCCAAGAAAATTTGCTGCCACTAACTGGTAGGCATTCCATGCCGTCTTTAGCTTGCCACGTAGTGCACGGTCAAATGCATCATCTCGAAAAAGATCATGAATCTGAGGAGCAACAAAGACACCTTCCTTTATCTTAGCTTCACTTAACCTTGGAAATTTTCCACAGAGGCACTTGAAAGCTGCTTGTGTTTTGTCCCTGGCCTTAACAAACTTTTCTCCATCAGACCCAGCTTGATGTGCAAGGGTGGTAACAAAATCTTCCTTGATTCAACAAGTGGTGGATGCTGAACACTTTTCCTCCCAGGCTCCAATGACTGTTGGATTGGCCAATCTCTCTTGGATGTAGTGGGAATCTCTCGCACACCTTTCCCATTCGTAGAGAAAACAGCAGTACTTTGTGTATCCAGTCTGCAGACGAAGCAAGAGAGCAAGAACCTTCAAATCACCACAAAGCTGCTACTGATGTTGGTCATAGTTTATGCACCTCAAAAGTTGTTTCATGTTTTCATAGGTTTCCTTCATATGGACTGCATGACCAACTGGAATTGATGGCAAAACATTGCCATTATGCAGCAAAACAGATTTAAGACTCATCTTCAATGAATCAATGAACAGCCTCCACTCCTCTGGATCGTGAACGATGTTGAGGGCTGCCATCACACCATCAATGTTGTTGCAGGCTACAAGATCACCTTCCATGAAGAAGAATGGGACAAGATCCTTTTGACGGTCATGGAACATGGAAACCCTAACATCACCTGCCAGGAGATTCCACTGCTGTAGCCTGAAGCCCAACAGCTCTGCCTTACTCTTGGATAGTTCCAAATCCCTGAAAAGATCATTCAGTTCACATTGTGTTATGAGGTGTCGTTCAGAGGAGGAGGATGGGAACAAATATGGGTTATGTGTCATTGATGGTTCAGGACTAGAAGTTTCATCCTCTTCCTCTGACTCAAGTGAGAATGATTCTGGTGCATCAGGAACCGGCAGTCCTTCTCAGTGGGGTACTGGGCGTATAGCTGATGAAATGTTTGGATAGTGCACAGTCCACTTTTTCTTCTTTGACACACCTTTCCCAACTGGAGGCACCATCGAGAAGTAACAATTGCTGATATGATATGTTGGCTCTCTTCAAATCATTGACACTGCAAAAGGCATAGAGATCCTTTTCCTATTCAACCACTGGCGAAGATTTGTTGCACAAGTGTTGCAGCATATGTGTGGGGACAACCTCTTGTCCTGATCTCCAAATTTGCAGCCAAAATAAAGTGATAGATTTTCTTAACCATAATGGTTATACTGTGCTTTTGTCATGCAAAAGTCACTTCACCACAAACATAGCAGAAGTGATATGCATTGTTCACACAAGCACGAGGTATCTCTGCTCACTTTGGTTAAACAGAAATGTGTCCCTTTGCAAAATCAAACACTGACAAATAAAAGAGCACGACACTGTATGATTTCAAGAGCTGATATAAGGCAATTTATTCAGCAGAGTGATGTAAGCTTAGTTATGATTGCATCATCCATGACTTCTAGGAATAACATGATGCAATTCATATCATGTATGACAATACCATCTTCAGATTTCATCATTCATTGTTTTGCCCAGAAAGCAAGTACTGTCCAAACCCAGTCATAGATTTATTCATAGATCCAGTCAAAGATGTATTTTAGTCATTTCTGGTTTAAACTGAGATCCCTTCCCTTTATAACTCACTTATCCTCCGCCATTCCCAAGTCAAGGGTCATATATACTGACCCAGTATTATATCTTTAAAACTAGAGTCATTCAACAATTTTAAGCATCCTTTTCGTTCTCAGTGACCCAGAATTAGTAAAGTTTGGGTACAATTATTTCGGAAGCATTTTGGCTGTAGACCAGTGTAATCGGACATGCTTTCATTTGATCAGGAATATTATTTCAAAGTAAATTACTTACGATTTTCCTCGTCTAAAAATAAAGGTAGAAACTCTGAAAATGTCTCAGGAAAATTGTTGCCGTAGTGCCCCCCTGCTTTGAAGTGATGATATAAGGACACCGCCACTGACTTTGGGTTCCTGGATACGTGGACAATTTTTACCCTCTTCTTAAATATGTCGGTCGGCAGAGCATTTATGCTGTAATGAGTGAATATTATTTTTGGAGATGGGACCTGCTCGATTTTTTCCCCTTTCATGTCCAGAAAATCTCTCTCTGGCATCCAGGGAACATATTCTGCTTTGCCAGAAATCAGCATGTTTAGTACCTCCCAAAGCCAATGTGTACCTGAATAAAACCAAAAGTATTTTATCGGCCATTGTTATCTTAACATTAGCTCTCAGTTTTAATCTAGATCATAGTCTATCAGAGGAATTCAATAGCTATTTAAAACAAGAAAATGAAACGACATTAATGCTGACTTACAGTGCTTCACCAACTCAACATATATTCCTTTGTGGAATTTAACCGTCGCAATAGAACGTACGGAACTACCGGTAATTACGTGAAGTTATACCTGCATTTTCAGCATCTAACGCAAGTTTTATTCAATTTTTCACACTGAACTTTCATGTATATCATCAGGTCAACTAATGGCATGTGTAATCGAGGCAGCAATACATCTCAGAACTCACAGGTATAGATTAAAAACTGCGATTGTGAAAGTAGCATTGTACCACGGGCACAAACTTGTAATTGCGCACATCAGAGGTCCAATCATGCATAATGCATGTGTGCAAAGCATAGTTATGCCGACGACAATGTATATCAAAGGTAAAATGATGCAGAATGCACGTATTCAAAGCACAGCCATGCCAGAGACAAAGTGCGAAAGAGATACAATCATGGCGAAGACAACGTGTACCGTAGGAAAACGTATGCAAAACGCAAACATGCCGGAGGCAATGTGTACCATTGGAAAATGGACATAAAACGCAAACATAACGAAGATGATGCGTACAGTAGGAAAAAGTACACAAAATGCAAACACGACAATGGTAATGTGTACCAAAAGAAAACGTATACAAAACGCAAATATGACGAAGGTAGCGTGTACCGAACGTTAAATGAAGCAGAATACATGAGTGCAAGGAATAATTTACCAGAGACAAAGTGCGCCAGAGATGCAACCATGCCTACCACAATGTGTGTAAGGGATGTACAATCAACAACATGAAATACCCTTCGCAAATCAAAGCTGCTGTACTCAAAGTAAGTCACAAAAGATGTAAACTAATAGTTTACAGAGATACAGATTGAATTCAAATATTTATAAGTATTTTGAAATTCACTGAGTAAAACTGGAAAACCTAGTGTAAGACGATTTTAGGGGAAAATCATATGATTTTCACAAAGAAAGATGAAAACAATTTGATTTTGGACCAATATATGTTATACCTACAAGAGAAACAAAAAAAAAAAAAGTTCAAAACCGTGATCATATAACAAGCAGGTATAGGGATCCAGAACATAACGAATGTAATTTTAATTTTAAATATCCCACAGATACCATTTTCAATAACTTGTCTTATTATAACGCTTTTATGTTCATTAAAACAATGGTGAAAACTGAAGCACTGAGACTGTTTTTCAGTATGCAGTGGGTAGACTATGATATGTTCCTGGTAACTGAGAATGAAATAAGTACTGGAATTAGACAGTTCCGTATGGATATGTTGAAGTAAATCATGAATATAAATATGGAAGGGTTGAAATGATGGTGAGTACGTAAGGTCAAGATCATTCGTTATGTACCAAGATTCTATCAATCTATGCCAACTTGGATGTCTCAATTAATTATAAAAAAGACAATGAGATAAACAAAACAAATACTTTTGATTTTGATTGCTCCAGCTTTTTGTGCCTGCTTTGAACAGCGACGATGAATTCATTTAAATCTGTATCACACATGCATTTATATATGACGTCATTACTTTAAGACGAGCGTGTAACTCTTAACTCATTAATTTCCTTCCGTAATTTTACAGCACATTCATCATGTTCCATAAAATTACTCCAGAAGAAGAACAAGACGAAGAAAAAACAAAGCGTGAGGAACCATAGCTCATACACGGATATAAAAATGCGCATGGTCGATGGTTTTCTTTGCTATTTGCCCTCCTCTTTGAGCATTTAGATTTTACAAAATAGATAGATAGACAAACAAATCTATTCGAAATATCCAACCAATAAAATATGATTGGCATTTACAAGTGAATTTTCATGAGCATTTTAAAGAGTATCCATATAGCTCCAAAGAAATTAATTCAAGATTAAATTGATTTATAGAGTTACAGAAGATGTTTATAAATGATTGCAAGGTTACAAAATCACCTGTATTAAAAACCAAAAAGAAATTTGCCATTCATTACAGAAACTTAAAGTATTAGATACATTATGTTGAAAAAAAATATAGGCATGTCAACTTGTCTTTTGTGATCAACACATATTGCTAAAATTATGCTGAAACTAACTGCTACGTTGTGAGATAAAGCAAATATGATTCTGAGAAAGTGTTCTTGAAAGTAATTAATAATCTAGTATTCGATAAACAAATTGAAAATTTGTGGGGAAAAAACAACAGTTAATACATGTGCAGATGTAAGCGAAATACTCCAAATATAATTAATCTTTTACCTTTACGAGAAAAAGAGTTAAGTGTCAGTCAGATTAAAAAACAACAACACAATATTACTTCACCCAAATCAATGAACGAAGCATTGACAGTATTTAGAGTTATCGTAATGGCTAATGTATTACTACAGCTAGCTGAAAATTAATTATGGTGATAGAATAACAATAGACAAATCGAATACTGATTCTTTACACACTGAGACAGAAAACTTTTACAATGACGTGAATGATAAGATGGCTATATTGTAGTGTATGTACTGTTGGATACTGTGAGCGCGCCTTATAGTGTCTGTACTGTTGGATAATGTGAGAGCGCCTTATAGTGTCTGTACTGTTGGATAATGTGGGCGTGCCTTATAATGTCTGTACTGTTGGATACTGTGAGCGCGCCTTATAATGTATGTACTGTTGGACATTGTGGGCGCACCTTATGTGATGTGATGTGATGTGATGTGATTATGATTTTTAACGTAGCTTTAACAATTTTTCAGTCATATCCCTACGATGTCTGCAGTGTGGCAGTTTATAGTGATGTCTAGCACTGGGGCATCATGCCGCAGACATGTAGCATGATGTCCCACCCAGTCACATTATCCTGACACCAGGCCGACCAGCCCTAACACTAACCTCTTAATGCTGAGCGCCAAGCGAGGCAGCTGTTAGTACCATTTTTGTAAGTCTTTGGTATGACTCGACCGGGGAGCGAACCCACGACCTCCCGCATCCGAGGCGGACGCTCTAACCACTAGGCCACCGGAGCGGTCACGCACCTTATAATGTATGTACTGTTGGATAATGTGGGCGTACCTTATTGTGTCTGTACTGTTGGATAATGTGGGCGTGCCTTATAGTGTCTGTACTGTTGGACATTGTGGGCGTGCCTTATAGTATCTGTACTGTTGGATAATGTGGGCGTGACTTAAGTACTACCAGTCTACCTTGCGAGACTACAATATACAAAGAAACAAACACTATGATCTATTATATACCCCGATTTCTTGAAAATGCATTTTATTTGTAATTGCTAAATCAGATTTAAAAGGCAGTAGCTTGTCACAATTATTCTCGGGTGCACCGTTGTCTTATTTACGAGTGGCGTTTTTCATACACTTATTGTTTTCCCTCAGGATTTTCTTATCAACACAAATTAACATATATATGTTTAACCCCTTCATGTTTCAGTGCGTGATGTAGTTTTAGACTTCTTTCTGCTTTGTCCACATTATAGAAACTCGATATCTTTTATAATTTCCATGCTCTGAATCCTTAATACTTCTATATATGTACTGTACTTTACTCCGTTTATTTCAATGGCATGGTATTTTCGGTTTCTTCTCCATCTGTAAAACGATTCATAACATCCACTCCATTGAGAGAGTACTTGTATCCTGTCTACCATTCATTCTTTTGATCTTCAAAATATGTTAAACTTTGTACGAGTCTCTCGCTACTTCACCTGATTTTGGATTATTTATTACTATTTTTTGTTGTCTGAGTAATTAAAATATCCTTAAGCAGATTATGGATTATCTCTAATCCTTTATTTTATTATATCTTAAGCATTCCACAATAATGCAATCTGAATAGAAAGAAGTGTCTTTAATCTAAACATGGTATTGAGCATGTAAACAACTGGAGTAACATTTAAGGGGAATATGCAATGCAGACATTATTATTATTATTATTATTATTATTATTTCTTGATTTAAAACCTGCGCACCTATTTCTTTCTTTTCATTCCAATAAAATGTATCCGCATTTATTTTTAAATATTTTTATTCTTACTTCTATTCGGCCGTCATTTTTTTAAATGTATCGAGTAATTGTAACATTTTTATTATTACTTACATTATGCACGCATATGTTAATCGTTCTTCCTGTCTTCTGTAATAATAATAATAATAATAATAATAATAATAATTCTACATTTTAAAACTGTAATAAAAATACCAGCATTTTAAATACCACCAAAATATAAAATTTTAAAAACTATAAAGAAACTTGTGTGTAGACAACTTTATTGTGAAAATAAAGGATTTAAAAATCCATATCCCACTTTCAGGACATTTTTATGATTCAGAGAATTTTGTCAATGTGATTTGGTCTCCTCTGAACTTAATTTTATATATATAATGGCTTTTTGTACCTGCGCGAGAGACTGCGTTACACATCTGCAACTCATAATGTATATTAGGCTGCACCGTTTCCTCAGAATAGCACGGATTAAACATTTTACTCACCTTTGAAGACTATATGTTTCCAATTAAGAAAGATTGCTGGGACTTAGAAAGGTATGGTTTGAACTTTTTATTGGAAGAAGGGATTAAATAATTCTCAGCTAGACTGTAATTGCGCCAGATAATGTTTTCACACATAGAAAATCGGTACGAATAATAATGTTACAAGCCAAGGGTCTTTGCTTGACCGAGTGGTGTTAAACCTTGGAGCGATTTCCGCTTGAAGTCATAAGATTACCCCAAATTTCCAAAGACTTCTATACAACTTCAGTTGTAAGTTAGAAAGCCCGACGTGTCCATTCTATACATAAGTTTTACTCTAATCAATGAAAGACCACAGATCTCCCAACTTGCCAAATATCCATCAACCGCACATCTGCATAGTTTCTCTTCATCAACTTTCCGTACCGTCAGCAGTTCACGCCGTAAAAACTCTACAAGTATCCCCTAACACAGGGAACTATTTCAACTACGCCACCTTAGGCCAGTCAATCCATGGTTTCAAGGTACATTACGCCAGTATAACTGCATCACATTTGCCACCATGGCGACATAAACGTTATCTGCCGAATCCCTTCTTGTTTATTTCATTGTGTAATTTACCGGTTTCCTACCGTAAATACTGCCACTGCAGTCACACCACCGATGTACATCACTAGATTTTAATAGGGACACTTCATGCGGTTTTGACCTGAATTCACTACAAGTGAACCATGTCATCATGGAAACTCACTAACACTTCATTCCGTGACGTTCGCTCCTAGTAATTGGCTAATTATTTCAGGCTAAGGAATATTTCCATTGCACCGAATTCCAATAATCAAACAAGTAATCACACAAATCTAAGAATTCCTTAAACGGGGCGCTATAACCAAATGCACATACTCCAAATTTATTACAATAATGAATCATGAGCTGACTACAGCATGAAAATTTTCTAATTTGATAGAATCGGAATGTCTATACTACTATTGAAATACATTTATTCGTCGTTTTTAAAAAAAAACAAAACAAAGTGACATATGTTCCTTACGATGGATAATTAGCCAGTCTTGATAATTACAAGTCAGCATCTATCAATCCACCTGTCCGTCTATCATAAATACAGACCTATAAATCAGCTCCACACCTATAATGATATTGACTGGCGGTGTAGGGGCTGTTCATTAAAACCTGCAAAGTCTGCAGGCAATATAATCTGCACGCATCGGTGTACATTTTATACCCTTACAGATATTTCTAGGGGCGATATGTCCATAAATGCGATATGTACATAATATTTACGGATCAAATCCTATGTTTGGCGCCTTGTAAATCCACGTTGAATAACTCAACCATCTGTCCTGTGGCCATTTGGAATTTCGCGCTAGATATGGCTGTTAGCAAATACCGGTAAGTGTCTAAATTGTACGCAGGTGTGTTCCGAAAAGATTTTCACGCAGCAAAAGTGCACATTTTAATGAACAGCTGACAGAAATCCCATATATGGTCCATCAGAATCAATACAGATTTGAGGGGTTGATTTATCAGACTATCATAAACATAAAAACACATAATGCACGTTCGTAAACTAGGTCGTACCCTACGGTTACTTACCCGATTTGGGGAACGTGAGTAATACCACATCATCTTCATTGACGCTCATATTCCGGACATGTTCCATGCGTGCAAGGATATCCCCCTCAGGAGCGAAGAGCTTCAAAACCGCCTCTGTCAGATGGAGTTTCCCGATTTTTAGCACCCGAAACTCCCTCCCTGCTCCATCTCTAACCACACCCAACTCAGTGGACTGTGGCACTGCGATATTATCAGTCATATCCTGTAAGTAATACGTGTAGCAAAAACGATATCAGCGCTAAAAATTATGAAGTGTCTGGTATTGGTCGGAAAAATAATCTTAAAGATTGTCAACGACGAAGAAAGTATCTTAGGGTGTCACGTTGTGTTTGAAAATTTGCTAACAATTCCTGCCTCGTGTCTATACATGTCTTCTGATAGAATTCGTATTTCAAAGTACTTTGGGTAATGTCAATCCATGTTATATAATATTACGACTTTAGTCCAATTCTGAAACAAAGAAACTACCTGTCTGTGCCTTAGCCATTGCATCACAGCCAAGTTCGCAGTTAATTCAAAGAGAACCTTGCCGCGGTGGTGAAAAACTCTGTTTTGCCATCAGCCATTGATGTCACCGGTCGTCTTAGGCTTAGGGATCGGAAAACCCGACATTATAACATATCAGTGCTACTAGCCCAGACCGTTTTCAAAAGAGACCACCGGTATCCAATCAGAACTAAGATAGTCAAATTTTGGGCGGGTTTCTCACGCAGCCAGACATTATCTCGTTACATTCATTTTGGAAGAATCAGTGCATGTTTGGACGTGGCAAGAGTAGGTCATAGAGAAGTTGGGATACACTAGACTGCACTCCGAGAGCAAATTCTGCGCTCGTAAAAAAAAAAAGAGTGGGAAAAAGGAGTTCTAGAAGTTCGGACGAGATTTGGAACAAAGGCTTCTTATGTAGAATATCTTCGCCCGAATCTGTCTCACTTCCTAGATAGGTGTCGTAAGATTTATACGTTATTATGTGCATTTAATTTAGTGGAAATTTAATCTTCTATGTATAGCTGAATTATCAACATGTCGTAACGTCCCGTATAGCGAATTATTAATATTCAAGGTTAGTGTATGTAGTTGTTAGGACAGAATCGAAGTGGATATTGTAATCTGCTACGATGTTGCGCCGTGGTGCATAACTGAACTTAATAGTGAGAAGTGTTAGAACTTCTACTTGTTTGTATTTGAATATATAGTCGTGGATTATGCAGAGTTAGGCATTGTTGGCCTTGTGCACGTTTAATTAGGCATTTTTATATTTGTATGTGTCTTTTATAATTTATAAGATAGGAAATGCGTAGGAATATTGTTGATGTTGATAGTTTACTATCAAGAATTAGGGATATGTATGTATGTATCAGGAGTCGTGATATTGTTGTTGTTATAGCCTTTATTATAGAACAAGCGTGTGTGGAATATTTAGATGTGAGTGTATGAGTTGACCTAATGATATAATTGCCCTTATGCTAATGAAAGGTCTGTGAGAGTGTGTTAATTCTCGTGTGATTGAGCCAGGAGACAAAACTGTACGTCCCTTCTAATCTACAGGAAGTTTTCCGGGTGGGATAGGACGCCACTCGAAGACTAGAGAGAGGAGAGACGTGGAGAGCACGGGAGAAAAGGCAGTTGTGCGAACGAGCAGGACCGGGAGAATAGGCAGTTGTGCGAAGGCGCAGAGCCGGGAGAATAAGCAGTAGTGTGAAGGCGCAGGCCGGAGACGGAAACAAGAGTGCCGGAAGTACTGAACGGGATACAAGGCGGAAGTTATAGATGAGTAACATAGAAGGGACAGGGGAAGGAAACACTCTCACCTTTAATTTCGCGTGATGAAATAACTGGCAATTTGAATAGGTCTTGTATTGATTGGAAGCAATTGCATTGAAAAATTGTCCTGTAATTGTTGAATATCGTATTATAGCTTATTAAATTGTTATACCTTTCACCTTATTAATTTTTATACTTTATGCACCTAGACCGTCGGGCTTGCTGACATGGTAGCTCAGAGCTATTGAATCTTTTAATTGTCCGTCCTTCTCCGGTGTTAGTAATAATTCCATAGGGGGCGCGTGAAATGAAATCTGAAATCGCTAAATATAATCGATTGGTTCCTTTTATGACAGAAATTTCAATTACAAAAACACAAATTCAAAAGCAAATGTAAATATCATATGCTAAAGTTTAACATTCCGGTCGGGTAGATAAATAAATCGCAAAATGCTCCATCTAATAAAATTTTAATAAATTTAGGCTATATTTACCTCTCCATTTATAGATGTGTTAGATTTTAGTGATTAGTTGTTTGATTATTGGAAGCTGGTGTTGAGGAAATATTTCTCAACCCGAGTAATTAGACAGTTTTTATGCTGACATGGATTAGTTTTGTAGTTTGAGATCGGGTCAGAGCCACATAAATGGGCATGTCGCCAAGTAGTCCCTATCTTAATTTAAAGGTGTTTAATGACTGTGCCCTTCAATGTGAAATATTCGTGACAGGGACAAACATTTTGTGCCATGTAATAATTGAGAAGGGGTTGTTCCTTTATTTGGAGATGAATTTTATTTATGTATGTGAAGTCAGTTTGGTGGAAGGGCACATGTGAAATGTGGTTCAGAATTGTGTTTCGGCTGACCTGGGGATGGAGTCGGAAAGTAATTCCATGCATTGGGTGTTTGAGTTGTCATTTGCAGACGTGGTGTGAGGTGCTGACGTTACGCTATGGAATCCTAACAAGGAGAAGCCATGCGATTCTGAAGTTGTGATATTTGTGGTCATTGAGTAATTAGAGGAAAATTATTTGTAGTCTTGGCGCTTTAGCCAATTTTCATTTGACAACAACTGTTGTCTAGAAGTACTTGGAAATAGGGGAAAACATGGGACTTCCAGCCCAGAACTCTCACGAGAGTTTGTTGGCTCAGAATAAAGATCCCTTGCGTGTAACAATGTTTACTTTCACAAAGTGTTTTTCATTGGGTAATAAATTACTAGGAATGGAACAGACGTTCTGCAGCTTTTCCCGCTTATTCGTATGCATTTTTGCTACGCGTCCCATCCCGATCATTTCACCCCTAGGGGATGGCTCAGAACTATGAAACAGTTGTGGACGTCTACGTCCCTCTCACAACAATTCCAATGTATAAAGTCGCTAAACCGTGTATGACGAGTGACACGACATTGCACATATAAACAAGATCCGGATACGCATGATTACATAATTCCAACTTTTTTCCAGCATCACAGTCTGTATTTAACGAAATTGTTTAACTTCTGTGAAGAAAAGAAAAATTGTAATTTGTTGCAGGCAAGAAGAATTGCACGTATAGTCGCTAAATCGATATCTCTCATAATAACACCACTAAATCGATATATCTCATAATATCAGAACTAATTCAATGTATCTTAGAGTATTGACTTTAAATCAATACATCGCAAATAGATGCACAAAATTAAAGGTACACCAATGACCGCTCCGGTGGCCTAAGTGGTTAGAGCGTCCGTCTCGGATGCTAGAGGTCGCAGGTTCAAAGCCCGGCCGAGTCTTTCTAAAGATTGTTTTAAAAAATGGTACTAGCAGTTGCCTCGCTAGGCGCTCAGCATTAAGAGGTTAGTGTTAGGACTGTTCGCCCTGGTGACTGGGAGGGACATGATGCTACATGTCTGCAGCATGATGCCCCAGTGCTAGACATCACTATAAACTGCCATACTGCAGACATCGTAGCGATATGTCTGAAAGTTTTTTAAAGCTTCGTTACAAACCCAAATTACACACACACACACACACACACACACACACACACACACATCACATCACATCACATAAAGGTTCATCAATAGTGTAACATATGGTTCTGGAACCGAAATCACTATGGACAGCATTCCTCTTCTCTAAGATGGATCATGAACCAGACTCTCATCTTTATATACTGATATAAAATTCGTGTCATTTTGTACCTAAATTAAAATATTCTCTTCAGTTAGTATTTATTGCATGGTAATTAATCCTTTGGGAGAAATCAATTAGAATTCAATACCTTTAAATATTCACGGACAATTGGCTTTCGACCTCCACTGTTAGAAATCTTGTATTGCTCGTGTATTATTATACTGATCACAATTTTTCAGAGTTTAGATACTTTCATAGTTTTTCCTTCAATTTGAGTGTGTGTGATTTGGATGTTTAAAGTTGCTTTAACAATTTTTCAGTCATGTCGCTACGATGTCTGCAGTGTGGCAGTTTATAGTGATGTCTAGTACTGGGGCATCATGCCGCAGACATGTAACATGTTGTCCCACCCAGTCACATTATCCTGACACCAGGCTGACCAGTCCTAACACTAACCTCTTAATGCTGAGCGCCTAGCGAGGCAGCTGTTAGTACCATTTTTATAAGTCTTTGGTATGACTGGGCCGGGGTTCGAACCCACGATATCCAGCATCCGAGGCGGATGCTCTAACCACTAGGCCACCGGAGCAGTCTACCTAACATACAGTGTAATGAGCATTTCAAATACTGAAAAGCATAATCCACCATGGCATTAATTACAACAACATCTATTATTTATAAAACTTATACCACGACCTCTATTATTTATAAAACTTTTTCAACCAAAGAAAACGTTGTTTACCGTACAGTCTGTGCCTATATGCTACACCGGCATCGGCAAGTTTAAGATCTAGAATTGAGACAAGATTATAGAAACAGACAAGAATGTGTTTGTTCGTTTGTTAGTTCGTTGGCTCTATTGTTGTTGTTCTTGCAAAATTTGCTATTACGTATTAGATAACAAGCAAGGTACCTGTATCTTTATATCAACCCACATATGTAAGTGATTATAAGAAATTAATATTTCCATTTTCAAACTTGTATTAGCTGCAATGGGAAACAAATCGGAGACGTATACCGGAAGTATTATTTATGTGATTAAAATCATTCCTTTACTAAGTGAATATGCATTATGTACTGTCGATCGATCGAGAGAGAGAGAGAGAGAGAGAGAGAGAGAGAGAGAGAGATCAGGTAATATGAACCGGTGTCCTTGATTTTGAACCGGTGGCCTACATTAACGAGATACACTATTGCGAAACATTACGATTAGTTTGAGTTTTAGAACTTACTCTCGGTGTAATGTACTACGATATGCAATGGCAAGTCAGTTAAGTTGAAACTGTTATTGTATTATTTAAATAAAATGTACTGGTCGCTATTAATTAGCTGTCTTTCTTCTTCTCTGTGGATATAGCGAGGACGGTTTATAACAGCTTGCGCTTGTGTGCATGAACATAGTTATGTCGGCAAGTTCACACTGCGCTGTTACCGAATATATTCACGTTTGATTTGTAAATATGTACAACGCTTTGAGAATTGTTTCTAACCAGAGACCGCACGGCTTTATGTGCAAGAAGTGGTGCTTCTGACTGGGACAGATGATTGGTTTAATAATGAAGAACCGGGAATTGGCTTTCTTGACATAATTTGCTTGACCAATTTACCCTACAACATACATGATTCTCGATATCTGTGGAGAGAGAGAGAGAGAGAGGCTGTTATTTCGACAAAATAATGAAAGTCTTGATAGCCTAGAATCATGATCAATTTAACACCACTGAAATGTTTGGTTTATAGCAGAAAGAAAATGTTATTAGTATCCCTATATTCGCACGAAAACGCAAGGAACAGAATCTGTACTTACTTTGATGAATGTATTCTTTCACTCCTTATTAACGCAGAAACTTCGAATATGTATATTTGCTACAATGCCTGATATGTTTTAGAAGCGGTGTGCAAAGTACGGTGCGAGTTTCCGGTATTTAACGCATACAGGTAGTAACCTGCAGTACACGGTCATAATCTAGAACGCATATGTGTTGGGCAACTGGGCCACGTTTTGTGTTGTGTTCTGTTTGCAGTACATTAATTCCGGTAATAAAAAAAATAAGTTTTCTTTTTCCAGATAAGCTGAGAGACCAGAAATCAATGGAAATATAGAATAATAATAAAAGCACTATAGAAGAAAATCTTATTCTGAAGTATCATCTGCGACCGTAATGCCTATATTTAAATATTGGCATATCTTCAAGGCGCTGAATTTCCGTGACCTCGTATGCAAACTTTCCGCGTCTATTCGATTACTTTCATGATGTGACATCATAGTAGCGACTCCAGCATCCCGACTGGCAGTTGCCAGCGTAAAAGACAATGCCGTTTTGCGTTTCTTACGGGTGTAATGGCACATTAAGAAAAGGCTGTGGACATAATTTTTTTCTTTTCCAGAAGATAAAGACATAAAGAAAGTATGGATACATTATTGCAACAGTGTCGATTTCAAACACAATACAGCACTCTGTGCTCATTACATTTCTCAAAGGAATGTTACGAGAGGGATCCTGAAAAAAGTGGGTTCAACAGTCGCCTCCCCTCCTGACACGGTCGTGCTTCGAGAAAACACAATTTTTAGGAATCTAAAAAGTTGTAAATTTTTATTTTAAAAAAAACAAAACAAAAAAAAAAACACTTTTAGTCTATGCCGGTTACATGTAGTATGTATAAACGGTAATCTGTAGTGATTGGAACTGATATAAAACTATCACTTGGGCAGTTTAAATAGCAGCGATTATAGTCCGAGTCTATTAACCCGTTTGTTTGTACCCCCCTACCGATTTCAATAACGGAAACCTTTAATGTGATAAAAAGTGCAAGGAACTTAGTCAATTCATTCATTGATTTACATTTTCTAACCAGACTGTGAGTAGAAAGGCCATAACACCGTCATCTTCTGCGCGTTTCATGCTTAACGGAAGTTTTCAATATAATAGACGGACATGCTCAAGATCCATTTCCAGTTCCTGGACAAGTCCATTTTCAGCAAAGGGGTGTTGCACGACTACAGATGTACATACATATGTCGTCTGCTTCCGATATTTACAGTGTCGAATCAAGCAAAGGAAAAGAATGACAACAACAAATTTGCCTTTCACGTGAATTTAACAAGCGGTTTCATTAACATGTTCATGTGTGCAAAGGGATATAATTCCAAGCTCTCAACATTATGGTAATTTACGGAATTATCCGGCAATTACCGAACAAGATGAACCACATCATTATGTTGTCTGATGGAAATAAACTAGCCCATAGTGTACGCAATATGGCGCCGTGTTAGCATGGAAAGTCCGTTCAGCGTGAAAGGTGCAAGCGACTGCCAGTATTAATGCCACTCTGGTCTCAGTCAGGTACAAATTATAAATCAATGATTCAGTAGACTTAGTTCTGTGCACTTTTTATCAAATTAAAGGTTTCCGTTATTGAAATCGGTAGGAGGGTATAAACAAACGGGTTAATAGACTCGGACTATAAAAGAAAAGAGGTCAGGTATAAAATCAAAGTTTCACATTAACTGGCTGACAATATAAATTGGGGGGAGGCGACTGTTGACCCCACCCCCTTGCCCCAATGTACGAGAGCTCAAGGGAAGCGCCATTTCTCCCTGAGATACGCCTTATAATCCCCCAGGACAAGCCCCTTTTTCATATTCTGGTCAGCTGTGGCTAAACTGCCAAATAGCTAAACTTCTGACTTAAGTACACAAGCAAAAACATAAAGCCAGTGTGACTAAATAACAGTTAATCCTTATCCTTGTATTTATCTTGTGAAAAACATTGCCGTGTGTGTGTATGTAAGCATCAGCAATTGATTGGCAAATAAATGATTCTCTATTTTGTTGTAACTTACGACGCCTATAGGACTTCATTTTGACAGTTCAAATCTGCAGTCACAAGATACCGTACATGTGGCAACTGTTTTTCCCACGTTATATGTCCCACCTTATTTCCTTAGGTTTAAGTCTTAAGGCATGTAACGCTGTTTACTGAATGAAAATATTTATTCTGAATTAGTTTTTGGGGGGCACATATACTGCATGGTATATTTTTTTTTTATTCCTTCTTTTAATTTAATCATGGTAATTAAACTCTACATATACGGTAGAGAATGTCAGGTGTTAACTGGCCGAGTTTCTTTGGCGGAAATGGAGATGCGATTTTGTTTGCAGAGAAAATTACACAGCATTCCCAGTGAACATTCATGGGATTTAAACTAATTGGTGACAATTTTATTTTTAATTTTTTTTTACTATAGTACTGTTGTAGTGGTTTTAAAATATCTGAAATTTACGTGAATAATGTTTAATCTTAACATTCTATTTACTGAAGAAAAGAACTGTCGTGTGATATTAAGTATTTCGTCCAGTACCGGATTTAGACATAGCGAGCCCTAAGTTATGGGAAGCTGTAGAGGCCCTATTTTGGTATAAAATAAATTTGAGAGACCCCTTCAGACTGTCAGGCCCTAAGTTGTAGCATGTTTAACTTATGCCTAAATCGGGCACTGATTTCATCACTACAATATTCACAAGTGATAAAATAGAATATGGCATCTGTGGATTGCATACGTTTTATCTATTTATGTATGGTTTGGTGTTGTTTTATGTTTTCTTCTGAGAAATGAAATTGACTGACATAATGTAATAATCGGGAATTCTCTGCGCAAATCGGGAGATATTACTAGATCGGGGGGTAGGTGTGAAAATATCCCCAAAATCTGGAAGTTTTTCTTCCGGCTTGAGAGTTGACAGGTATGAACTGTCTGGTCTTGTGGAATTTCATTCAGGGCTTGTGAGTTCATTCACGTCACCAGCCCGGGGCCTGTGCCTAAAAAAAATTTTTCTTTGAGCACTGACCAGTACAGTACATAAACTATTATACCAGACGTGTATATTATCAGATTTGTCAATACGCTAACTGTAGCCTGCTTGTAAAATATACTGTAATTGAACCATAAGAAGGAAGCTTCTTAATGTTTAAATTAATTACTTATGATTTCTGCTTTGCAGATTTATTTGTGGGGGGTTTTCTTTGAAAAACTAATGCGACCGATAAAAACCGTTCGCAAAACCTTTTACACCTCCCCGATAATGGATATTGTTTCACACACGAGTCGGTACCCGTTTTAGTCTCTTCGCCCAGAATTCAGTATTATCTCTCAGTGTTTCAGTGTTGGATGTATATTTTCAAAATATTAGTCCTTAAGTGGTGTGTTGGGGTAGGTAATGAATATGTCATTTACATATAATACGATTGACTCTTATCCTTTTTAAATGAATTTATTGCATTGTGGTAAATTTTTAACTTTTACATTGGGCACCATCACTTAATCATTATCACATTTTTGCACAGCACACAATGTATAAGTATTTATTTTAAAATTACATTGCTTTTTTTAAATTCTTAACACACAGTTCAACAGATATAGTTATGAGCATCTCTCGAAAACAGATTCAACTTTTTAATGTGCAACCCAAATCTGGTCTCCTCCTGTCTGTCTCGCTCGCCATGTTTCTGTTTCTATTCGAGGACTGGCTAGTATTGCGTCACGGGACCACGTGATCTGTCGTCTTATCAAAACTCGGAAAAACTCGGCAATTTACGGAATCGTGGTATCTTCCGCACAATATAATCATTACCCGCCTTCGATATGTAATTTATAAACATTACAGTCGAATTAAAATGTGTAGAGAATTACATACATAAAAGAAATTTTTTATTTCTGGTCTCCTTTAAGGACTTCAAGAGTCTGCCAATCCAGCCACGTGTTAGCGTGTGCTTATCTGGGCCCTTCAGGAAATGTGTTAGCGTGTGCTTACCTGGGCCCTTCCTGTCGTGTGTTAGCGTGTACTTACCTAGGCCCTTGCAGCTGTAATTTTTAACCTTAGATTCGGTTTGTAAGATGGTTTGTAAATGTGTACAATGTCACAGAATTTTTATCAACCAAATGTTGATGAGGTTCGGACGTTAAACAACCCAGCAGATGAAAGCAAGAAGGGCCATATTTTTGGAGCCAACTAAACAGGCAGTACAACATACCAAATTAACTATTAGGGTCTCTAAAGTTTTATTCTTGACGATGCCGTTGCATAAAACCTGTACATGCTTGGAAGGAGCTTTAAATGAAGGTACCGTAAATATCCAAATCTCTGCCTTGTTTGCCTGTGGGAATAAGTCATATCTTTTCATTCTTTGCATGACTCCAGTTGAACTCAAATCCGATATGTTTAGATTGTTACGTGTACGCTCGTACAACAATAACGAGAGGAAA
This sequence comes from Megalonaias nervosa, assembly GCA_016617855.1. Classification (NCBI taxonomy): domain Eukaryota; kingdom Metazoa; phylum Mollusca; class Bivalvia; order Unionida; family Unionidae; genus Megalonaias; species Megalonaias nervosa. The sequence continues at coordinate 7,797 of JAECUM010027231.1, read as the reverse complement.
GAGTGAAGTCAACAAGCTTTGTATATTTTAACAAAATAATTCATTTCCCTAGAAAACAATGTAAAAATTGGAAAATAGGACTTACGGTTTGTGAATATATTCCAAAATTTTATCCTAAGAATGAAAAATACAAGTCCTATCATTAAATAGTTCTAGGTTCGAATCTCGACAACGTTCCATTATGGAAGGCGATGACGTCAGATGTGGTCCTTGTACAAATAGCAACAATTCCTCAATTGAATCCCAGTTTATGTTTCCAAATAATTCCAGAATAAATTTCCACTGAATTTCTTTCTCCCAGAATTTTATTAAACAGTACACTCGTTTGGTTTTCTAGAGAATAAATTATTAAATTCCAAAAACAAATGAACTTCAAAAACAATCTGATTTCAACAATATAAACCTATCCAGCCTTCAAGGTTTCCAGAATACAACTGACTGAGGAGCGCTCAAGAAGGGTATTATATCCACCCAAATTATCATCCCGTTCTCGCGAGATAGATTACGTGGTCTCTTAACACTTGAACAACGCAATAGCAAGATAGCAATTTGTCACGTAGCAAAAACCCCTATCTACTCTCACTATGAAATAAATTTTAACATAAAACATTATTTATTCAGACTAGACGAAATAACCTTGGCATTAGCCAATCGTTTTCGCGTAGCGCTTACACTACCGCGGACCAAGGTGAACTAAAAATATTGCTCATGTGACACGTTTTACGTCTTAGATAAACAAATTACTAAAAGAATTTCGAATCACGTGAAAATAATCATTACAATAAAATGTAATGAAACAAAAATAAAAAAATTAAAAAGTTTTAAAACTAACACACAAACAATTTAATTATATATACGTAACAAGATCAAAATGTTTCCTCAAATTTAATAAAGTCGCTTAATACAAAGGCGGCTGAAAAAGTGTCACTTTATCAATATTTCAAATTCCCCATATGTGATGTCATCAAAAGTCATTAAAAGGTAATAAGCTTGTGATGAGTTATTCCCTCTGAAAAATCTTTAACTGCTCATAACTTCAAAACAAGCTGACATATTTTGACCAAAGTTTCTCCATTATTTATGTTAAGATGTCCTCTTTTCATTTCATCTTGGTACAGTTATCCCAAATTATATATCTGTATTACAAAAGAGGTCCAATGAAAAACAAATTACGCTTCTCTACAGAGCTTAAACTTCAGTTGCGTAATATATCTATTAGGACAGAACTTCTGAGTAAAAGTAGTAACATTGAAATTTTCTCTAAATTGTATTAAAACTAATTTTATATTGGATTAATTTTTCATTGGATTATATTGGAAGTAATTTCCACTAAAACATATTGAGATTAACTTTATTTATTTCCTATTACAACTATATACTATTGCGCCCTTACAAACAAGTGCAAATCCCCCCACCCCGTATTATACATTTGTTTTTGTATGCCAAGTCAGCAAAACAGTACTTCGTGGCAAGATTCTTAACATTTTTTCTGACTGAGTAAGCTATGATTCAGCCGTTTCCCTGAGATGAATAAATATTGATGAGGCGGATTTTGACGTAACGAACACTCGCTTCCATTAGAAATAGACAGGAGCCTCTTTCTGATTCGGGACGACGCACATAGACCCAAACACTTTACCAAATTTGGCCAGGAGCATGTTCAAATCAGAATAAATAGCGGAGCGCAGCCTATGTTAAATCAGTTCGTTCGTCCAAGAGTCAGAAAGGCTTCGTCTATCTTTTTTACAGTTTCCCGTACCTCCGCATTGCAAGCTTCCCCAAAGGAATGTAGCCGTATCTACATCATTATGCGTGACACCTTCATCTTTAAGAGATCCCGACCTTTCTTCTCTCTTTCTCTCTAATCATGGGCCAAGACATCTCTTAAAGTTACGAGTATTTCCTTCTCATAGCAGGGAATGAGAAGAAGGTTATGATAACAACAAACTTTTCATAACAAGTGGTTGGAGAACTATCATGAACAAAAGAATGACCGACGAATATCAAGACGAAAGGTGTCACTCCGTAACGACTGGACAACTCTTCTGTGATTTTCGTACTTTTTGCTCACAAGAAGGGTCTGTTCTGAAACATCAGCACCTGAAACATCACATGGGAACGAACACAATTGCAACTGAGAGGATTCCAGCATAAAATGTATACATCGCCGGTGAGAATTCTTCTTGCAGTAACACCTGAAATCACGACATGCCGAATGCATACAGTACCTAGTCCAGCCCCGAATTCGAGCTATCTGCAATCCAGGCTGAAACACATAAGCAGATATTTCCATGGGTCCAACAGCGATATCTCCGCCAGGCCCCAGGTCAACGACAGCCGCATTGACAGTTTCCTTTCCAGTGAAAGTGACTTTAACTTTTACAATTTGAACTCTTTCGGTATTACAGACAATACGTGTATTGTTTACTACTTAATATCTAATTCATTTCATAGGAAGAATATTTCTGGATTGTGGTAATTCTAACACAGGTATGTTTTTGCTATATTTTTGGGGGTTGGTTGGTTTTGTTTTGAAATACAAATTGCAAGGTTAGTGTGTTAATTTCAAACTATTTTCAAAAACATATCTAATTTATGCTATATTTAATTTTTCATTCAGTAACAATAACTTTTTTTATACCTACTGCAGTAACATACGTCACAGTTGCTAAGGTTTCTACTATAGTGTGTGTGAATGAACCTACTGACCTTAACTTGCATTCCATACGCAAAGCATTTACATCAAACCTGTTCGTACTGAAATTTGAAACCACAGTATATATGTTTTGCTACCACCACATATAACAAGTCGTACCGTATTTGCATATCTTAGAGAGAATTGTAATTTCCGCCTAACCGTCTCAAACATGTTGATGCAGATGTTGTTTTTCTTTGTGGCCCAACGGTGTTCGATAATGTTATTGAGGTTTTACTCTAACGTTTTCGTATGAAATCATATGAATGTGTCTCGGCGATAACGCCATAGAAACGGCTCTAATGCCTTCAAACCAGTCAGAAGAGGTGCTTCCTTCCCTGGTTTGGCAACATCAGTCGATGTTGTCGTGTTGTTCATTATATATGTATATAAGTATTCTGGAATGATTAAGTAGTCAAAGTGTCGGAGCGATTGCTCGACACCGAGTTTTTGAGCAGCTATTGCCCTGCATATGACCAGCTTCTGAGTCAAGTTTGTTTGAAACGATAACGGCGATACATTCTCTTTCACACGTCACAGGTAACGTCAGTAATACATGCCCATTTCATGGTTGCACTAGACCACACCGAATCAGTTTTACGATTTTATTAATATTTACACTTACTGCTCTTAGGTTAGATTAAATGCAAATTTCTATTTCATACACGCGAAGGTCAAGGTTTCATTGCATGTGAACAGACGTTATGGTTATTAGGGTAGGACTAACACAACACTAAAATTTTCACTTTCCTTTGTCTTGATTAATACCAAATTCTTACTCCATTCTCTTCGCAAACATTTTTCCTTCAATGTTGCTGGTATTTCTTTATTGATATTATGTATGCAATAGGAAGATTAACTCAATATCGGCTTACTAGTACTATCCACAAAAATGAGAGTTCTTTTCACCACACTTCGCTGAAGCAAAATAATAACCGTAGTCACCAATAAATATGTTCTGCTGGTGTTATATAAAATAAAAAAATAAAAATAACAAAAAAATAGCAAACTAACATATAAAAAGAAAATAAAGAAAACAAGAACTGCATGCTGATATTCACTTTCTATAACCGTCTAACAGGACTAGTTGTAGAAGTAGATTGTTTAGAATTTTCTTGAATATTTTAAAACCTTTTGGCTTAATGCAATTTTTCGCAATTTTTTTTCTAATGTCTTGCCACGCTGTTTTCATTGTGTTTTTGAATTTTGTTGAATGTTGTGAAGTGTACTTTTCATTGTTTTTTTTTTGAATATTAATAAATATTTTGCAGTGTTCTTTTTATTGTACTTTTGTATTTCACTGAATATTATACAGTGTTTTTCTCATTGCATTTTTTAACGCCACAGAATGTACCGCAATAATTTTTCATTGTATTTTTTTAATTTTACCGACTGTTTTAACAATGCTATTATCATTGTATTTTTGAATTTTCATTTTTTACCTTCTTTGTATGAATGTAATTTTTCTCTCTATCGAGCCTCGAGGACTCGGCTCAAATGACCCGGAAGGTATTATTAGGACAGAATTTTTGAGTAAAAGTAATAACATTGAAATTTTCTCTAAATTGTATTAAAACTAATTTTATATTGGATTAATTTTTCATTGGATTATATTGGAAGTAATTTCCACTAAAATATATTGAGATCAACTTTATTTATTTCCTATTACAACTATATACTATTGCGCCCTTACAAACAAGTGCAAATCCCCCCCACCCCATATTATACATTTGTTTTGTATGCCAAGTCAGCAAAACAGTACTTCGTGGCAAGATTCTTAACATTTTTTCTGACTGAGTAAGCTATGATTCAGCCGTTTCCCTGAGATGAATAAATATTGATGAGGCGGATTTTGACGTAACGAACACTCGCTTCCATTAGAAATAGACAGGAGCCTCTTTCTGATTCGGGACGACGCACATAGACCCAAACACTTTACCAAATTTGGCCAGGGGCATGTCCAAATTAGAATAAATAGCGGAGCGCAGCCTATGTTAAATCAGTTCGTTCGTCCAAGAGTCAGAAAGGCTTCGTCTATCTTTTTTACAGTTTCCCGTACCTCCACATTGCCAAGCTTCCCCAAAGGAATGTAGCCGTATCTACATCATTATGCGTGACACCTTCATCTTTAAGAGATCCCGAACTTTCTTCTCTCTTTCTCTCTAATCATGGGCCAAGACATCTCTTAAAGTTACGAGTATTTCCTTCTCATAGCAGGGAATGAGAAGAAGGTTATGATAGGATATAACAACAACAACGTTTCATAACATATCTGTCCGGTTCAATGCCTGAGAAGTCACGTACTGGATATGGGAATGCCACCTTAGATCTTTAACAAGGTTTAAGCCCCATTGTTTGTGGGAAGTAACAGTACTATTAAAAATATTGGTTAAAAGGGCGGGATGGTTGGGACAAGGATTCCGATTTTCAAGATAACTGTATTGATTCAGTTTTGTTTGCATTAAAAGTAAGTAATTACTCATTTGTCCATGAGTGGATTTTTTTAAGCTCTTCGTAAAGAGAGCCTGCTGTCAGGGCTAATTTTCCGCTATAATCAATATCCATTCGCAAATACTCTTATGCAAGTATTTTAACATAGGTTACATTGGTAATTTTTGGCAGACGGATTTGGTTAGATGTGCTCAGAATAGGTCCTAATAAAACTATTGGCGTTGAAAATAATACTCAAGGACGTTTCAACTAATTCCTGTCACCTTTATGTTAAAAATCATTGGGTTTCAATAACCTCAAACTATTGCTTACGTTAATGATTATACATTATGACGCCTATGTGACATCATTGGAGTAATTATGACATAATAGCAACCAGGGGTTTAAGGACAGTTGCCACTGTTTACATTCCATACCGTCACAGTACGTTACCTCGCTTGGACAGTATAATACCAGTGCCACAACGCTGTAAATCTGGCGGCAAATTACACCCAGAGATTAAGGCCTTCCAGTGCCGTAAGCACTGAAAATATTATGGTGCCATCCCTCCTCCCTCTTTCTTACAAAATGTGAAACTTAAACAAACAAACAAAAAATAATATTAAAAGTTAAAATAATCAAAATACTCATGCATGCAGATCGAAATGGTCATATATAATTCATTACATTTTATCATCAACAGTTAATTTGAATTTTTTCTGGTGCCCCTGTTGGGCCGTTTGAGACTAAGCACGTGCTTAGTGTACTTAATGGGTAATCCGACCCTGATTACACATAAAGAAAACCATACGCTTTTAAAACTGCATCAAACACAATTCAGGTTGCATATGCTGAGATATTTTCCCTGCAATGTCTTCAGTGAAAATTTGAAGACTTTCCCCATTACGTAAGAGAAAAAAGTCAGGAATTCTTCTCTTACAGTGATGGAACGCAGTGCTTAACATCTTGCAATATAGCAGGCGTCAGAATTAAAAATAAACTGGTGACGTCAAAATGTATAGCCTCTGAACCGCCATACGGTCTGGTTCTTTTTCACTTGAGCACAGACAATGTACTAAGGCTTAGATGACCCAGGGTCCAAAAACAGCCATATGGCAACAATATGTATTAGTTATAACAGGGGTCTCAAACTCAAACCACCATGAGGGCCGCATGAGGGCATTTTCGATGGCCCAAGGGCCACACCAACTTTGTTATCTCTCATGACACCTTGTGACGCCAATCATTTTGCGGGCCACAGGATTCAGCTTGGCGGGTTGCATGTTTGAGACCCTTGAGTTAGACAATATGCATTAGAGAGATATTGTAGCGTGGGACGTCAAGATGGGTATCGGTAGAGAAATCGAGTGCGCAGTAGCGCCCGATTTTTCTCTTTCAGTACCCTTGAGTCCCCGTATATACAACATCACTGGTATCACACGAGAGATTATTGTCTGATTTATTTTATGCTTTCTTTCCCATTTCTATATGATCATCTTTTTATTTCACCTAGGTCACATCATTCTCTTATTCGCTTTCTTCTCAACATTTCGTCTTTTCTCTTTCTAATGCTGCATCATCTAGGGTTAACATACGTCCTCTTTTCCCGATTACGTCCTCCTTTTCCCGGATGCATCCTCCTTTTCGGTCCTTAAATATATATACAGATACTGAAACAGATCACACCCTCTCCGGAGTGTCCTTTTCTTTTGAAAGTTCAGATATGGCAATCCTACATCATTTGTCAATATACATGTCACCAAAAGGTGTTTATAGAAAAAACACCCACAATTTTTAAAAAAAAATTTATTGGCTCACCTGTAAATTATAATAAGCTTGCAGACCACAAATATAACAGTAACCACCTGCAGCCCGCCCCCGAAAACAATAAAATACACAAATTTAACAAAGTTTTAAAAATGGAGAAGCTGTTATATTGACACGTTCAAGTCGGCTCCCTTGTTTGGTCAAAGACAGGGATGGGGTTCATTTTACCTAATGGAGTATGAATTTCTTCTTTCTATATTTGTATTGTTAAATATATTTCACGCTAATGGCATCTTTTTTATCAATGTCGTCCCTGCATCTAAGCGCGTTATGTACTGAATTACAAATGTAAATATGCGTGCAAAAAAACCCACAAGGATTCTAACCCAATTTACACGTCAACGGGAATCATTCTATTGTAAACGGACCAGTAGAATGATTTTTACGTATTTGCTGCGAACATTATTATCATCGTCGTGTAGTGACCAGAATGAATATACGATATGTTTCAAGTCTCACATTAAACAGTGATTTCTGACTTACTTGTTACTCATTATAAAATACTACAACCTGTTGTCCGTAAAGTTTAATGATACCAGCTTGTGCTAAATATAATCTCTGCATAAACGCATTGAAGATTTACCTGGGTTGATCTATAATGTACCAGTGAGAGGAGAAAATGACACTTTTACGAGAATGTTCTTTCGTAAACTCTTAGCAATACCCTATTCCATGGCCAGAGAGAGAGAGAGAGAGAGAGAGAGAGAGAGAGAGAGAGAGAGAGAGAGGAATTCAATCTCTCTTAAAGATAAGGGGTGTCACTCATAATGGTGTAAATACGGCTACATTCCTTTGGGGAAGCTTGGCAATGCAAGAGGTAGCGGAAATCGGCTGTAAGAAGATAG
>JAECUM010027230.1:0-10519 GCA_016617855.1 Megalonaias nervosa | reverse complement strand
GCAAACGTTTCACGTAATGTCGCTGCATCATGGTTAGCACGACAGGCAATATGGCAAATCTTCCTAAGTCCACCTAAAAAAATTCATTACGCGCATTTTGATGTTAATGTCCCTAATGAAGTTCATCAAGCGGATATTTTGTTTTTACCACACGATACCATTAAAACACGTGGACGAAAATCACGCACATACAAATACGCATTGACTGTCGTTGACGTTGCTAGTAGATATAAAGAAGCGGAGCCATTATCAACGAAAACAGCATCCGAAGTTGCATCTGCGTTCGAACGAATTTATCAACGTGGTGGTCTACGATGGCCAAAACTACTACAGGTTGATCCTGGTAAAGAATTTCTTGGAGTAGTATCATCGTTGATGAAAAAATATAATGTTAAAATCAGACGAGGATATACTGAAATTCATCGTGATCAGGCAATCGTTGAACGATTTAATAGAACACTTGCTGAGCGGTTATTCGGATATCAATACGCAAAAGAAATATCTACTGACTTTAAAGATAGATCTCGTGAATGGGTTGCAAGATTACCGAGTGTGATAGCTGCGTTGAATAATGAAATTACTCGTGCAACTTCCATGAAACCTTCTAATGCGATCAAAAAAAAATACATACCAATACAACGACATGAATCTTTCTCTCAACCAGTATTAGGTAATGTTACAGTTAGATATTTATATGAACCCGGCGAACTTGAAGGCGGTAAAAAAGAGCAACCGATCCTATCTGGAGCGTGACTACACATAAAATTTCTAGCGTGGTTAGATCCACTGGTAGACCTCCAATATACAGACTAGATTCTACTGCCCCTCAACGCGGATTTGTACGTGAACAATTGCAAATAATTCCTGAGGATACGCAATTACCACCAAGCTCAATTTTGTAAACGTCCAGAACCTCGACGTCGATTACACTCAAGACAGGTCAGCATCACATTATCACGTGTATGACTGAGATCACTATTAATTCTGTCTACGGTAAATTGTCTTGGATTCGAACACTGCCATGACATATTACAGTTGCAACTTGCGCAATGATTATTTTGTAATTGTTTTAGTTTTATAATAAATTCAACATCAATATCAAAATCACGATTATTTTTTTTGTCACATTGCTTATAACCAGATAGTTTTTTTCTTATTACGTCATTATTAACAATTTGATCGTTATCTTCTATAAAATTCATAATAACCCTATGTAGTTGAGATATTCTCCTGACTCGAGATACGGCGAGATAGACTAAATTTGACCACTCGATCCGATCATCTACAATCCAGATTTTAGTATCAGTTATAGTTAATCCTTGTGACGAGTGAATCGTTATAGCGTATCCTAACACCCACGGTGATTTATTCATACTCAGCGCATTCTCAACGACATTAATATCGACTAAAATAATGTCATTCAAGACAAGATTTTGTACTCGGACATTTTCAGCGTCTCCACCTGGTATTTCAACTTCAATATTCTGTCGTCGAGTATCTGCTGGGCGATAACACAAAGGTACAGGTAGATCTGAAAACTTTTCTTTATGTAACAAAAATAATTTATCTTGTAGTTCATCACGAACTATCTTTCTACTCGCGACTATTAAATCAGCGGGATTCCATGAAGTCCAAAATTCATTCATAGAAGTCTCTGGAATTACTCCTCGCATTATCTCACTTTGTACTCTGTCTGATTGAAGTCTGATTAACCTTTTAAATTCCTTCAGGGGTTCATCGATAGCTCTATGGTCATCATTTATTTCTTCATAATAATCTACGTTATTCTTTAGCCATTCATGTGGAGACTCTCCAACAAAAGGTGGTGGTTGACCATGATCGCAGCACATAATTACAGCAGTATTCTTTGTCAATAACCATTCAAGAAATGTTTTTAGTGTTTCTAACGACACCGTGCATATCTCGTCCCATATAATATATTTAGGTACATATTTTTCACCCATCCGCGATGGAGTCCATGTGTCTCCGCACCATCTAAAGAAACTGTGATATGTACACGATTTTACCCCTCGTTGTTTTATTTCTCTAGCAAGTTTATGTGTAGGTGTCAAAACAATTATATCTAAACTATTATTTATAAATAAATTAATTACACGAGTTGTTTTACCTGACCCTCCACACCCATTAAGATAAACGGTCTTATGTCTAGATACTGGATCGTACAGAGATGGTGCAGATGACTTTAATATTTGATTATTATTTCTGTAATATGTCTCCGCAATTTCAACATCTGCAGATTCAGAATAACTAAATATATTTTCTTGTTTTATTCTCCATGTCCCCCATTCACCATTACTGAGTTTTAATAAATCTTTATATTTTTTATGTACATAAAATGAATCCGTAGCGACTCTGACAGCGTGATGAGGAAATTTATTTATCATCGATAGTAGGTTTATCGAAACATAAGCTAACATCGAAGATCTTAAATGAGTAAACTGCGGTGACTCGCCATCAAGGTAGCTCACAATGGTACCTAGTTTCGTTCCATCTGATAAATAAGCATTACATCTGTTTATAAATGTATTTTTCTCAGTTGTATCAGCGATTATAAAATCTAGTTCAGCATCGTCCATAATCAATCTTGTACACGCTCGTTTATAATCGTATGAACCACCTTGAGTAAATTTACTGATTATCTTTCTACCAAGATCTTTTGCAAATTTCTCATCGTACTCGTTTCTGCATTTATTTATTTTAATAATATGATCTTCATCAATATCAGGGAATTCTTTTCTGGTATCATCAATATTAAATCTATTTGGTTCTGGTAACCAAACTTGCTTCTGTGAATTATACGATATAATCGCTTCAGTTACTCTCAACGATATTAAAATCCAGCATCAAGCATATATCGCAATAGTACTATCGGAACCCAACGTCGCTCTGAAAAATGTTTTCCGAACCAAGCATAAGTAATCGCATGGAGATCTTCTCTAAACTCGAATGATTCTACGTGAGCAAATCCTGTTAGGTCAACATCTGGTCCTTCCATGGGAAGGGGTCCGTTTATTGCAACCCTGGTCATGTCATGTGTAGGATGTCCGAATCTCTTAAAGTATTTAGAACATACTCCATATCCAAGAAAACTCCCAGGATAACACGCTACCATATCAACCGAGATAACATCACTATGGTTGTATTTGTGTTCCATAACCCACCGTGACCATATTCTATACAGCTTTTCTTGACATCTTCAAGGAATTCTGATCGTGTCGTTTTCCATGAATTTTTTTCCTGAGCGAAATGGGCAGCAACCGATGGTACGGTAAAGCAGTTATTCAGTAATTGTCCAACTATGACATCACCAGAGGTATATTTCAATGCAAGATGTTCCATTTCTTCATGGAGAGATTCTATACGATAAATATCACCGTTAGGCCGTACAAACTGATCGTAATGATTATATTCCGAACTCTGAAATAACCAAACAGACACAGGGTCGCTTTTACTTATATTTTTAATAAAATCAAAAATATCACCGTTATAAAATTTAACTTTTCTATCTCGTGGAAATATCGTTACAGCATTAGTCCATGCATGTGCATTATGATCAACGATTGTTATAGGGTTTCCATTTTTTGTGTATTTCGATTTATATAAAATCTCTCCGGTTAGTGTTTTTACTGTTATTGGAAATCTTAATAACTTTTCTAGCTCAGCGGCATCCTTAATAGACGCTCCGGTATCTTTAACGGACTCTGCCCATTTGTTTATTTTTTTACGTCTTAAATCTGTTAAGCCATTACCACGTATCGCATTTGTAAAATGTTCTGTAACTCGTTCAGCTACGCAGTTTATTCTCGATATTTTCATCGGTTTCAGATCTGTAATATTAGGTTTATCATTCAGCGGAAATATTCCGTATACAACTGCAGTTGCTGGATAACTCTGTATATAATAGGGTTTATCAATGCCAGTAAGTATTCCAGGCTTAGATTTATTACTTAAAAGAACAATATTACCCCCGGGCTGCACACGGACTGGATCACGTTTATCACGAATAATCCAGATATCTTCTTCTGTATTTACAATAAATTTTATTAGAATAAAATATTTTTGATTATCAAGGTGATTAATAATTACTTTTCCTCGTTTATCATTCATCATATTAATAACATTTCCAACTCTGAATGTTGACCATGCATGAACTGCACCATCGTCACGAAATTCTTTTTTTGCTTCACGAATGCGTTCGATTACCGTTAATGCCAGATCCTGCATCGAAGTACTAAGTTTATATTCTGATAATCTATCAAGGTCAAATCTAGCAGGGGAAGGTTCAATAACGGATAATTTCTCCATATTATAATTAAGGCAAGTATATATTTAATTGAACATTAATCTTTTGTATATGATTGAAACACAAAACAAATGTGCTTGGCTCAAAATTAGATATACTTCTACTTGTAATAAATCATGCGTGAACAAATACTGTAGTTATCATATGCAATGTGTCAGAAATGGAAGTCTAGGACCAAAACCGTGTATCGTGTGTAGTGCTGGAGTGCGAGGAAGAACTCAACTGTGCGCGCAATGCGGTGGTAAAAAGTACAGAGAATTAAAACGATATTATGACAAAACAAATAACGCTGACTCTCCTATAAAAACCGAAGAAGATTATTTGGCTAGATTTTCAAAAAAAAATAATGATTTAAACAAATAGTATTATAAAATAAATGGAACAAAATGAGTTTGTGTCACATCCAATCCTTACCAATTATGAAGCATCTCGTGATGGCGTGATTAGAAACTGCAGATTGAAAAAACCAGTAGGTAATATTATTAATACTGGTTATCTTGCGTTTAATACCAAAGGAAATAAACATTATTTATCACATATATTTACCTACGAGTGTTTTTTTGGAATAATCAAAGATGGGTATGTGGTTGACCACATCAACAGCGATAAGCTTGATAATTCACTTGGAAATCTACGTATTATCACGCAAAGTGAAAACTGTAAGCTTGGAAACACAGGAAGGTGTAAATTATACAGAAAGAGAGCTATTAAATCCGTAAATGCAGATGGTGAAGAAATTGTGTTCAAGTCAATTAATTCTGCCGCCAAATATTTTGACATAGTACCACCTTCAGTACAATACGTGGCAGAAAATATACGGAAATCTGCCTTTTCCAAAAGATTTTTGCAAAAAATAAATTTTCAATACATTTAGTCTACCGTATTTTTAATGTTACCAAATGATTAAGCGTTCCGTCAAGCATAATGATAAATATCGTAGTTGTCCGCTTATACGAGTTAATGTCAAAAGCTGTCCTGATTGTCCATACTTTTTATTGTAAAAACATTTCAGTGAATTTGGATCTCAAGTACTGCGAATAAAATAATAATTTTATAAATATTTAGTCGTTTTTTTATTTCGTTAATTTTGTCACGAAAACAGTGTTTTTTGTTTGAAAATAGCGTTTTTTACGACAAAAATGACCAAAAATCAATGAAAATCAGTCAGAGTTTGATAAATTCTGAGGGTGAAAACCCCAGGGGGGTTAACGGGAATTAGCATTACGTTTTTGATTTATCGATCAAAAATCAATTTTTTCTGGTTTTTTCCAGTTCTTTTGTTTGTATTATATAGATTTCTGTTAGCGAATTACGACAAAAATATATAAAAAATCAGTTTTTCATCGATAAATCAAAAACGTAATGCTAATTCCCGTTAACCCCCCTGGGGTTTTCACATTCAGAATTTATCAAACTCTGATTGATTTTCATTGATTTTTAGTCATTTTTGTCGTAAAAAACGCTATTTTCAAACAAAAAACGCTATTTTCATGATAAAATTAACGAAATAAAAAAACGACTAAATATTTATAAAATTATTATTTTATTCGCAGTACTTGAGATCCAAATTCACTGAAATGTTTTTACAATAAAAAGTATGGACAATCAGGACAGCTTTTGACATTAACTCGTATAAGCGGACAACTACGATATTTATCATTATGCTTGACGGAGCGCTTAATCATTTGGTAACATTAAAAATACGGTAGACTAAACGTATTGAAAATTTATTTTTTGCAAAAATCTTTTGGAAAAGGCAGATTTCCGTATATTTTCTGCCACGTATTGTACTGAAGGTGGTACTATGTCAAAATATTTGGCAGCAGAATTAACTGACTTGAACACAATTTCTTCACCATCTGCATTTACGGATTTAACAGGTCTTGCAAATCGTGCCCCGCCAGTGTTTCCAAACTTACAGTTTTCACTTTGCGTGATAATACGTAGATTTCCAAGTGAATTATCAAGCTTATCGCCGTTGATGTGGTCAACCACATACCCATTCTTGATTATTCCATAAAAACATTCAAATACGAATATATTAGAGCGATAATGTTTATTTCCTTTGGTATTAAACGCAAGATAACCAGTATTGGTAACACTACCTACTGGTTTTTTCAATCTGCAGTTTCTAATCACACCTTCTCGAGATGCTTCATAATTGGTAAGGATTGGATGTGACACAAACTCATTTTGTTCCATTTATATATAATACTATTTGTTTAAATCATTATTTTTTTTTTAAATCTAGCCAAATAATCTTCTTCGGTTTTTATAGGAGAGTCAGCGTTATTTTTTTTGTCATAATATTGTTTTAGTTCTCTGTACTTTTTACCACCGCATTGTGCGCACAATTGAGTTCTTCCTCGCACTCCAGCACTACACACAATACACGGTTTTGGTCCTAGACTTCCATTTCTGACACATTGCATATGATAACTACAGTATTCATTCACGCATGATTTATTACAAGTAGAAGTATATCCAATTTTGAGCCAAGCACATTTGTTTTGTGTTTCAATCATATACAAAAAGATTAATGTTCAATTAAATATATACTTGCCCTAATTATAATAATGGAGGAATTATCCGTTATTGAACCTTCCCCTGCTAGATTTGACCTTGACAGACTATCAGAATATAAACTTAGTATTTCGATGCAGGATCTGGCATTAACGGTAACCGAACGTATTCGTGAAGCAAAAAAGGAATTTCGTGACGATGGTGCTGCTCATGTATGGTCAACATTCAGAGTTGGAAATGTTGCTAATATGATGAACGACAAACGAGGAAAAGTAATTATTAATCACCTTGATAATCAAAAATATTTTATTTTAATAAAATTTATTGTAGAGACAGAAGAAGATATTTGGATTATTCGTGATAAGCGTGATCCCGTCCGTGTGCAGTCCGGGGGTAATATTGTTTTCTTAAACAATAAATCTAAACCCGGAATACTTACTGGCATTGATAAACCCTATTATATACAGAGTTATCCAGCAACTGCAGTTGTATATGGAATATCTCCGCTGAATAATAAACCTAATGTTGCGGATCTGAAACCGATGAAAATATCAAGAATAAACTGCGTAGCTGAACGAGTTACAGAACATTTTACAAATGCGATACGTGGTAATGGCTTAACTGATTTAAGACATAAAAAAATAAACACATGGGCAGAGTCCGTTAAAGATGCTGGTGCATCTATTAAGGATGTTGCTGAACTAGAAAAGTTATTAAGATTTCCAACAACAGTAAAAACACTAACAGGAGAGATATTATACGAACCAAAATATATAAAAAATGGAAACCCTATAACAATCGTTGATCATAATGCACACGCATGGACTAATGCTGTAACGATATTTCCACGAGATAGAAAAGTTAAGTTTTATGATGGTGATATATTTGATTTTATTAAAAATATCAGCAAAAGCGACCCTGTATCCGTTTGGTTATTTCAGAGTTCGGAATATAATCATTACGATCAGTTTGTACGGCCTAACGGTGATATTTATCGTACAGAATCTCTCCATGAAGAAATGGAACATCTTGCATTGAAATATACCTCTGGTGATGTCATAGTTGAACAATTACTGAATAACTGCTTTACCGTACCATCGGTTGCTGCCCATTTCGCTCAGGAGAAAAATTCATGGAAAACGACACGATCAGAATTCCTTGAAGATGTCAAGAAAAACTGTTTAGAATATGGTCACGGTGGGTTATGGAACACCAAATACAACGATAATGATGTTATCTCGGTTGATATGGTAGCGTGTTATCCTGGGAGTTTTCTTGGATATGGAGTATGTTCTAAATACTTTAAGAGATTCGGACATCCTACACATGACATGACCAGGATTGCGATAAACGGACATTTACCAGATTTTGACTTAACCGGATTTGCTCATGTAGAATTATTCGAATTTGCAGAAAATTTCCATCCGATTACTTATGCTTGGTTTGGAAGACATTTTTCAGAAAAATATTGGGTTCCAATAGTACTATTGCGATATATGCTTGATGTTGGATTTTTAATATCGTTGAGAGTAATTGAAGCGATTATATCGTATAATTCACAGAAACAAGTTTGGTTACCAGAACCGAACAGATTTAATATCGATGATACCAGAAAAGAATTCCCTGATATTGATGAAGATCATATTATTAAAATAAATAAATGCAGAAACGAATACGATGAGAAATTTACAAAAGATCTCGGTAGAAAGATAATCGGTAAATTTACTCAAGGTGGTTCATACGATTATAAACGAGCATGTACAAGATTGATTATGGACGATGCTGAACTAGATGTTATAATCGCTGATACAACTGAGAAAAATACGTTTATAAACAGATGTAATGCTTATATATCAGATGGAACGAAACTAGGTACCATTGTGAGCTACCTTGATGGCGACTCACCACAATTTACTCATTTAAGATCTTCGATGCTAGCTTATGTTTCGATAAACCTACTATCGATGATAAATTAATTTCCCCGTTACGCTGTCAGAGTCGCTACGGATTCATTTTATGTACATAAAAAATATAAGGATTTATTAAAACTCGGTAATGGTGAATGGGGGACGTGGAGGATAAAACAAGAAAATATATTTAGTTATTCTGAATCTGCAGATGTTGAAATTATGGAGACATATTACAGAAATAATAATCAAATATTAAAGTCATCTGCACCATCTGTGTATGATCCTGTATCTAGACATAAAACCGTTTATCTTAATGGGTGTGGTGGTTCAGGTAAAACAATCGTGCGATTAATTTATTTATAAATAATACATCAGATATGATTGTTTTAACACCGACGCACAAACTTGCTAGAGAAATAAAACAACGAGGAGTAAAATCATGTACATATCACAGTTTCTTTAGATGGTGCGGAGACACGTGGACCCCATCGCGGATGGGTGAAAAATATATACCCAAGTATATTATATGGACGAGATATGCACGGTGTCGTTAGAAACACTAAAAACATTTCTTGATTGGTTGTTATTGAAGAATACTGCTGTGATTATGTGTGGCGATCATGGTCAACCACCACCCTTTGTTGGACAGTCTCCACATGAATGGCTGAAGAATAACGTAAATTATTATGAAGAAATACATAATGACCATAGAGCTATTGATGAACCGCTTAAGGAATTTAAAAGATTAATCAGACTTCAGCCAGACAGAGTACAATGTGTGATAATGCGAGGAGTAATTCCAGAGACTTCTATGAATGAATTTTGGACTTCATGGAATCCCGCTGATTTAATAGTCGCGAGTAAAAAGGTAGTTCGTGATGAACTACAGGATAAATTATTTTTGTTACATAAAGAAAAATTTTCAGATCTACCTGTACCTTTGTGTTATCGCCCCTCAGATACTCGACGACAGAATATTGATGTTGAAATTCCTGGTGCCTTGGTTCCACCAAGGATACAGAATCTTGTCTTGAATGATATTATTTTAGTCGATATTAATGTCGTTGAGAATGCGCTGATTATGAATAAATCACCGTGGACGTTAGGATACGCTATAACGATTCACTCTTCACAGGGGTTAACTATAACTGATACTAAAATCTGGATTGTAGATGATCGGATCGAATGGTCGAATTTAGTCTATCTCGCCATATCTCGAGTCAGGAGAATATCTCAACTACATAGGGTTATTATGAATTTTATAGAAAATAATGATCAAACTGTTAATAATGACGTAATAAGAAAAAAACTATCTGGTTATAAGCAGTGTGACAAAAAAAATAATCGTGATTTTGATATTGATGTTGAATTTATTATAAAACCAAAACAACTACAAAATAATCATTGCGCAAGTTGCAACTGTAATATGTCATGGCAGCATTCAAATAATAATCCAAGACAATTTACCGTAGACAGAATTAATAGTGATCTCGGTCATATACGTGATAATGTGATGCTGACCTGTCTTGAGTGTAATCGACGTCGAGGCTCTGGACGTTTACAAAATTGAGCTTGGTGGTAATTGCGCATCCTCAGGAATTACTTGTAATTGTTCACGTACAAATCCACGTTGAGGGGCTGTAGAATCTAGTCTGTATATTGGAGGTCTACCAGTGGATCTAACCACGCTGGAAATTTTATGTGTAGTCACGCTCCAGATAGGATCGGTTGCTCTTTTTTTACCGCCTTCAAGTTCGCCAGG
>JAECUM010027229.1:0-10296 GCA_016617855.1 Megalonaias nervosa | reverse complement strand
ATATATGCAGACATGTATCCATGCAGGCCAGTTGGCAGGTTGTTAACAAATATATGCAGACATGTATCCATGCAGGCCAGTTGGCAGGTTGTTAACAAATATATGCAGACATGTATCCATGCAGGCCAGTTGGCAGGTTGTTAACAAATATATGCAGACATGTATCCATGCAGGCCAGTTGGCAGGTTGTTAAGTATCTTGTGATCGAAGCGATAAAGATGTCCACAGACACTATTGGCAATCCATCTATAGAAACGGATAGTTTATACAGGATAACTTTAGTTTGATGCAATCTTTATCATACGTTAAGCTTCAAAGATGTACTACTCTTGGGTAGAAAATTGGATTCTTGAGTGAAATGGCCAAAAGTCAAGGATAGGAAGCCAACTTATTTTATTTTTAGCCTGATAAATCTGTGATTTGAGAGTGAATAGGTTGCTAAAATATTTTGATTTATGTAAAATAAGTAAAGTTTCATTATTTCTTAGATTTGACTACATTTTGGTGATACCAGCAACCTTTTATCAAAAGGTCAAGGTCAATGGAATTCTAATAGTGATTTTATTTTCAACATCATCAGTCAATTTTCTCCAAGCAGTATTTCACAGAACTTCTTCGATGGCTACATTTGGGTCGATGCAACAGAACATTTTATTATTTTATGGCAGATGCAAAAAAAATATCATGGTCATTGGACTTTACTTGGTACTGGTAAATTCTCCCACTTTTCAGCAGAATAATTCCAGGTTCTTTTGTCCATTTATTCTCAATAACAAACTTTCTGGATATGATGCCCTTTCTTCACTTGAAACAGTTTCCAATTGATTTGATGGTCAAGGGTCTGGGTTACTAAACACTTGCCATGTGACCTATCATGTGACTTTGGGTTTCTTCATGACAAGTCCCCTGCAACAACCTGTTAAAATAGCAATCTTCATTTTGCTAAATCAGGTTAAAATGACTAGGTTAAACTATATAAGAAAGGTCAAGAGTTAAGTATAACTTGACTTCCTCATATGTAGGCTGTTTCCAGGATAGGTTCAGGATGATTTGGGATTTGTAAGGAGGGAGCTCCCCCATTCGTTTTAAACTGATCTGGCAATGAAAAGACAGCCAAAAAAAATCGAATTCGAGCATTTTTGCCTTTTATTTGATTTGTATTCATAAATAACTTACATGTTTTGCATGTAAACAGGTCATAGGTAAAAATTCAAGCATTTGTAAAAAAAAAAACAATCTGTACCTTTTTCATGCAAATTCAGGCTAGAAGAATATCTACTGCCCAACTTACATTTAAAAGTTCATGCACAAGGTTTGTACAACAGCAGCAGAGTACATGTGCAGAGAACAAGAAAAAACTATCATGATTAAATATGAAATACGCCTTATCTAATTGTTAACGCATTTAATGCATTATTTACATATAACTACATTATAGGGTTTATAAATGCAAAAACATGAAAACATTCCTTGCGTCATCATAGTTCCTTAATTTTCTGAAATAATGTCTACCTTGTGCACCTCAATTTAATAATCTTATGAGTACCAAATATACTTGCGTACAAGTCAAATCAACTAAAAACAACATAGGCCCTGATCTGCCATAACATAATGCAATGACGGATAAGAATCTACTTATTACTCCCAACACAATACACAGATCAGATCTGCTGATGCATTGTGCGATGACAGATCTGGGTCTGTGTACAGCTGCACCCGATTTAAAAGTGAGTAAATATGTACAATAATTTGACAGCATTCACGATCTGTTTAATATGGGCCCGATATTGAAGTTATGTTTCTGTTGATTTGAAATCAAGATATGGAAAAGAACTGAATTCATTTGAGATAATATTTACTGATACACATATGCCTAAAGATTAGATTTAAATGGTGCAAATCTGTAATGCAATGCTATAGAACAAGAGGCCCATGTATGCCTGAGGTTTCTCACCTGTTCGACATCCGCCTAATACCCAAATGCAACAGCATTTAGCCAAGAAATCTGACTCAGTTGGAAGCTTTCTGAAGAAATGTCTTCCAGTGCTATTTAATGAAAACAATTTTTTCAAGGCTTGTATAGTTCTTGTATCTTTATCCATGCTGGATGGAACATCATCATTTGGCCAATACTGAAAGACCAGGACACTTGTGTCAAAGTAGGTCAAATTCTGTTCAACATTTGTTTACAGATAAAGTTATGGAAATATTTTTTCTACTTTTTGCAATAGCAGCCATATTTGACGGTGGATCATCATCATTTGTATATATCTGAGGCATACAAACCACAAAATATTCGGATTCGATCAAAAGTCTGTTCAGCATTTTTTTGGAAGAGGCTGTTAAAAGTTTGTCTATTTTTAGTAACTGCCATACTGGATGGCAAATTTTCATAATTTATAAAAACCTCATGTCAAAATGCTTTCTGGTCAAATTCAATTCAGCAGCTTGGAAGAAGAGGTAATTTATATGATTGGTTACTTTTAGCAATAGTGGTGATATCTGATAGCCAATCAGCATGCTAAGTACTGATGCTCTGTACCAAACTGGGCTGAAATCAGTCCAATGTGTTTGGAGAAAAAGTTGAAAAACAGCATTTCTTGAGAGACAATGGATAAGTATTCTTGTTAGTGGTCATATTGGAAGGTGGAGCTGCATCAATTGTACAAACCCAAAATGTCTTCTGAAAATATGCTCAGCATCAAATTTGATCAAACTCTTCAGTGGGGAGTTTGACAGATGCGCTACATCTTTTGAAAGGTATAGGTTTTAGTGGTGGCTATATCTGATGGCAGACTAGAATCATTTCCACAAACCTGAAAGGACTTTATGCCAGTATGTTTTGTTTGCCTGAAATTGGTTTGGTGGGTTTTGAGAAAAGGTTGAAATAGCAATTACTGATGGACAACATAGTGTTGTCTATTTTTAGTAACAGTGACCCAATCTGAAAGCTTATCTGCATCAATTGTCAAAATCTTAAATATCCTCAAGCCCCGACACTTTCTAGTCTGGGTTTTTTTTTGTGGTTTCACTGCCAGACTTCAGCACCTGATAGGCTATATATGGCTGCCAGTACATTTGGTGAAGGAAGAACCCAGGAAAATTTCAGGAAGATCCACCCACCCACACGAAGCTATTGGCAAGCTTTCTCCCATACCCATATTGGCTGAGCTGAAATTTGTACCTGCATGGGCAGAGGTGAGATGACTGTGATCTGTAAAGGCGAGTACCTTAAAGCACTGTGCCACCTGGGGCCTAATGAACAATGTCTGTTTCTGAAAAGAAACATTCAGTGGTTTTTGATAAGTCATTTAAAGGTTTTCTATTTTTAGTAACTGCAGCTATATTTGATGGCAGATTGGCACCATCTGGATAAATCTGAAAGTACTTCATACCAAGATGTTCTCTGTCAAATCTGGTCCTGTAATTGTTTTAGAAGTTTTAAACAGCAATTGCTGACAGACATAAGATAAATGATAAATGCAAGGCCATACCATGAGCTCCCTTGGCCCAATGACCAGGTGAGCTGAAAAAGTAACCTTAAGTAGGAAAGAAGGACAAATTCATTTAAAGCTTTCATTTGTGATTTCATGAGATTGCGTAAATTTTTAAAATGTTTAACAGTTCTTTACTTGTCATTCTATAAATGTATCACAGCTGTTTAATCATACAACAATGGCAAATCATTCAAACTTTACACAGGAAAAAACAATTTATGGCACTTCAATAAACTTCTGCATATCATCATTTAATAATAAATAGTAATAACATACATATCAGCATTAATACATCTACCACAGTTATAATTAAGAACATTAATAACAGTTTTTAATAAATTAATAATTACACAATACGCAACCAGATTTAGGAGTTTCATCACAAGCCACTTTTAGAGGAACATGGTTCTATATTGCACTTTAAAAAGGACAAGATGAATACTGAACATTTTCTTACCATGTGCATTTCTGTCATCAATGGACAATTTGTCCAAAGACAATTATTTTCATGTAGCATGATACCAACATGAAACCAATTCAAACATGAAGAAATATTAAACAGTCAACAGCTGCTGAGTCAGCAAGTAAAACTCTAATCCAGTCTAGGACTGGTTCAGTCACTACAGTCAACAGCTGCTTAGTCAGCAAGTAGAACTATAATCCAGTCTTGGACTGGTTCAGTCACTACAGTCAACAGCTGCTTAATCAACAAGTAGAACCTAATCCAGTCTTGGACTGGTTCACTCATGCTGTTGTTGTTGTTGTGGGGCTTAACGCCATTTTTCAGCACATGATAGGCTATACATGGCGGCCAGTATTAATGGTGGAGGAAGAAGCCAGGAAATCCCCGGAGAGAACCACCGACCCACGAGAAGCTACTGGCAAGCTTTCTCACATATCCACATTCGCCGAATCCTAGACTCGAACCCACACAGACAGAGGTGAGATGGCAGTGATCCATAACAGAGAGCGCTTTAGACCACTCGGCCACTCGGGGCCCCTGGTTCACTCATTACTATTTTGTGCATTGATGTGTATGAAGAACAACCATCTAGAGATGATACATCCCCTAATTCCCACTTATGTAAAGAATCCTCCTGAAAGTATCTTATGGTCCAATACTCTCAATGTTTATACAATTTGTGCTAATACCCTAAGGTGCAGTACTATTATGGTAATATTAAAGTACTGACTATGGAAAATTCTAAGTATAAAAAGGCACCTCTATGCAACTTGCCTGAAACGTGTACCCAGTTTGGCTGAAATACACTCCAGAAGTGAAAATGTGTAGAGTCTACAAATGGATACAGCCATAGTTATATCCCCTGCATTACATACTGATGGGATGAAAAATAACAAAGAAGACACAGTGTCCAGGAAAGTAATACACATCATGAGTTTTACTCAGATTAACTGTGAACTGTGGATGTATGATGAACAGACAAATGGAGGAAAACATTAAAAATACTAAAATTGACAAACTGTGTATAGCAAAAGGCATATCCACATCACTAAGTCTAATATGTATACCAAATTTCTGATAATCTTAACAGTTTTGGAGTTTTGCCATGGATTCAAAAGTGTGGATAATGGATAGATCAATGGGCAAATGGATTGCTCCGGTGGCCTAAGTGGTTAGAGAGTGTCTTCCTTAGATGCAGGAAGTCATGGTTTCAAACCCTGGCCAAGTCAAACCAAAGACTTACAAAAATGGTACTAGCAGCTGCCTTGGTTGGTGCTCAGCATTAAGAGGTTATTGCTAGTACTGGTCAGCCTGGTGTCAGGATAATGTGACTGGGTAGGACATGATGCTACATGTCTGCGGCATGATGCCCCATTGCTAGACATCACTATAAACTGCCACATTGCAGATATCATAGTGATGTGACTAAAATTGTTAAAGCTATGTTTAAAAAATCCAAAACACAGGCAAACAGATGAAAAACATTAAAAATATTTAAACTGAAGAACTGTGAATAGCATAAGACATATTTGGGCCACTAGTCCAATATGTGTATAGTTACTCAAAACAGTTTGAGAGTACTGATCTAGAGAAATGAAAATGTTTATCGACAGACACAGAAATGGGTTACGGATAGACATAATGATAAGCTATATTCATTACTGTTATAAACTAGTGGATAACAATCGGCAGTCTACAATCTACATTAACTAATGGCCATGTGCACATCATGGATTCAGTCCACTCCAGTCAGTCTACTAAACTTCCATGCTGATAGGGCAGAATCCATATATTTTTTTCTCTTTCATGTGACCAAGCTGACACAGAATCAAACACTACAAAGGGAAAGATGTGGAGAATGAGTGCCTGCTATGGCCACCAAAAGGGGTAGATCACTCCTCTCAAACCTGTAACAGATAACAAACTTATCAGAAGCTGATTAACATGTGATATTTAAAACAGACAGAAACCTAAATATGTAAATAAACAATAAAATAATTAATTTTTAATGTTTCCAAGACTTTTCTCAAATGAGATCAATAAATGAACCAATAACCAGCCAATGCAGAAACAGTCATGACTGAATTCTGAATGAAATGACAACTTCCTTTTAAAGTTAATAATTTGCTTATTAAACAAGGAAGAAAACTAGTCTAACCGCCTTGCTTTACATAAGATTAGTTGTTTCTATCATTTAGATTCCATTCTTCACATATTCACATATGGAGAAAAGACAAAATACTATTTTTGTGGCAAACTTTGTGGTTATGTAGGAATAACCTATCAAAGGCAGACTACATGATTTGAATTATTTTTGTCCCAAGCCACTACTAATTCAACATTCATAACAATTATTTTATGACTGCACATGCTCTTGATTGGCTAATTTCAGTTCTTTATGCAGACCTTTTCAACAAAAAAATAAAATCATAAATGAAATGGGTTGACAGCATTTTTATTATGCTGATTCATGTGGTCCTACATTGTAAAGATAGGAGTATTGTGACTGACTGAAGTTTTCTTGCTAGTTACAATTCAAAGCATTTTGTGTTAAAGACAAGAAAGCCATCAATGGTGGTATGACTGGGTTACAAACAATGAAATACAGGTAACAGTGACTTCATTTTCATTGATGGCTGTAATACACCTCATACAACATTCAACATAAAAGTCCTGTAACTCTACAAGTGACAGTGTTCAGAAAATGATCTAAATGCAAACCCAAACCACAGTCTTGATGCCAGACATATGGACAAATGGATGTCCCAAAAAGACATCATCAATCCATAAGCTGGAATTGTTTTGCAATCAAGTAAAACAAAGTCTTACCCAAACATTGCTGTCAGTTCCATCATAGTGCAATTCTTGGTTCCTTTGAGGTATTCTGCTAACATCTTGCTTTTGAAGTAGATCTCTTGTAGACGATCCTCCAGATGCATGATGCACTAATGAAGAAAAAGGAAAAGACTGAAGATGAAAAATTGTTCCTTATACAAATCTGGATGTACTTCTATGCAAATCCCCATTTTTTAAAATGTTTCTTCCTGCCATCACATCATTCCTGACCCCCCCCCGGGTCTCTACTAGGCTTTGCATTTGGCAACAAATGCGAAAGAATTTTGAAAGTGGCACTATTTTTTACTGACTGGCAAAAGTTGCTGGTGACAAATTTGTATAATGTAAATTTGTATTTTTCATTGATATAAGCAACTGGGGCCACTTAATACTTGTTTTCACTATCTGCAGCAGTCAGTGGAAAATGTCAGCAGATCATGAATAAGACATTATTTGAACGTAATTGCAGCAAACTGCAAAGCTGTTGGTCTGTTTTGAGAAGCAATTAAATGTGATTAGTAGGAAATAAAGAATGGCCAGGGGATATACTCTACTGTTGAACAGGTTGGCAAAAAGATTCGGTATCATTTTCACATGTTGTTAATTTATGTTTACTGCAAACTGCGAGTGTGAGACACACTTGGGACTGCTTCGTGTTTTAGAGATTATTTACTTAGATAACACGTTTCTGTGGTCTGAACTTAACTGAGTAGCACAGGATGCCGCTACAAGATTGTCAGTCATCGACTGTAAAGGGCCCAAGTAGCTTATATCAATGAAAAATTAAACATTTACTTCATAAAACAAGTCTGCATCAAACACAAAGAATATGGCTAATCTAGCTCTGAAAAACAAAAATTTATATCCAGCTGCATCCGAGACAGCTACTAGGTTACTTGTTGCCCATATTTCTACTGTAAACCATGAGATGGGGTTTAGTCACCAGAATCTGATGAAAACAAACTTACGAAATTCTCTGGGTATACCTACTCTGAAAAATTTAATGAGAATTTCTATTAATAGGACCAGTGTTGAGAATTTTGATTTCAGGAAGGGCATTTAAGAAACGATCTTGGAAAAAAATGAGGCAGATATTGATGAAGTGTCATTGTTCATAAAGACTAAGCAGTATTTTGTATTATCAGTTGTATAGAACATTCTTATTCATTCTTGCTTTTCATATGCTATGCATTAAACTTCACATGTATATATTGGTATTGTTATTTATTAACAATTATTCTTGTGCTTTGAAATGAAATAAAAACATGTAAAACTGTTTTATTGTCATGTTCATATAGATAAAAATAGGGCCAATATAATATGATGCATATATTGAAGTCCCTGCATCATGGCATAAAATGGTTCCTTTGGCTGAAGAGTGGCTCCAAATTTTTAAATTTGGCAAATTTCATGGCGCAAAGAAAAATATTTCCAAGGGCAGCCCTGCTACTCTCCAACCGTGACCGAGGGGTTATGCATTCTCCTCTTATGAATGCAAGAACAAATTTAAATGCATACAAATGCACCATTACTGCAAGTTTTGCACATTTGACCTTTGCTCCCTTCCCATGGGCTGCAGGGAAGAAGCTGATAAATCATATCCCTCATGCAATGGTCCCCACATTGACAAACGATGTATAGTCTGTCTGATGTCCCTTGGCAGGCCATACAATTAAATGTTTGGTGTCCATTGACAGACCTTACAATTAAATTTTCTTCATATTTTTTTTCTACTTCTAGATGAATTTGAGCCATTTTTTATTTTATCCTTGGGCAAACTTGTAATTTTTTTCCAAATTTTGTGAGGTGTGGTAAAAAAATATGCCTAACAATTAAATAGTTCAAAGTCAAGCAATTTATTAGCACACATGTATTGCTGAGTAGATTTAATAATTCCCTAATTCAAAGTCAAGCACTTTGAGTGAATCAGCATACAGGTTTTCGTACAGAGATGAAAAATTTCCATAGTTCAAAGTCCAGCAC
The DNA here is from genome assembly GCA_016617855.1 of Megalonaias nervosa. Lineage (NCBI taxonomy): Eukaryota > Metazoa > Mollusca > Bivalvia > Unionida > Unionidae > Megalonaias > Megalonaias nervosa. The sequence continues at coordinate 1,518 of JAECUM010027229.1, read as the reverse complement.
TTTGAATGAATCTGCACACATGTATTGCTCAATGGATTTAAGCAATAACTCCATAGTTCAATGTCAAGCACTTTGAATAAATTAGCACACATGTATTGCTCAGTAGATTCAACAGCAAAAATTCCACAGTTCAATATCAAGCACTTTGCATAAATTAGCACCCATGTATTGCTCAGTAGATTCAACAGCAAAAATTCCACAGTTCAATATCAAGCACTTTGAATAAATTAGTATACAGATATTGCTCAGTGGATTTAATTGCAAAAACTCGACAGTTCAATATCAAGCACTTTGAATAAATTAGCACAGAGATATTACTCAGCAGAAATAATCATTTACTTTTAATGAAACAGCAAACAGGTATTACTCAGTAAATTTAACTGCAAAAGGCAAGATGTGATTGGCTCCTACCCAGGGTTTAATTGATATGACATGCATCGGACTGTTGTGCTCGTCTTAATCACTGCACTGATTCACTTTACACTTTCAGTTCAATGTAACAGTTTATTCTCAGAATCATGTACATACTCATAGATAATATGCAACAGATAGTGCTATTATCAAACACTTACAGCATTAACCAGAAACTCAGAAAAGATGAAAAGGAGAGACCGGACAAATATCTATAATTTTTTTAAAAAAAATAACTGTACAAATAATAATAATTTTCTCTTAATGTATTTGCTCCATCAACAACTTATTTTCTTAATACTAGAAGTTAATAACTGAATGCACTTGTACAATGGATGATTTGTTCAAGAAATACTTTTTAATTAAGTTTACACACAAGTTAGTATAAACTGGACACACTTTTTAAAAGTAAATGATATTCATTTTCAATATCACTAAACAAATGGTTACTATTATTGGAATGGGTCATATATGTTACTGGATGTTAAATTAATGGATAAAATGATAATAACAAAGAACAAAATCTCAAAACTGGAAATTTAAAAACTGCATTATGCATTTACCAAAGTATGTACTAATCACTAAAATCTTAATAGCACAAACGTTTTTTTCTTGTAGTTTTCAAAATATTTCCATTTTATTGCCATCAATTAGTGGAAATTTACCAAACTTGATTTAACTTGATTTTATGTAATAGTGCAAGAAACAGACAAAATAGACCTAAGTTTGGTGAATTTTCGCATAAAGCATGGAAATAATTTAAAAAAGAAGACACAGACAGACATATATAAGCCCATAAATTATCCAGGTTAAGACAGGCAGGACAGATAGTGAGATAGGGAAGCAGAGACAAATAGACTTAAAATCTGAAATAATGAAAAAGAAAGATGAACAAAAGAAAGAATAAAAATGCTTACAAATTCCGGACTCATCTTTAGTTTCCACAACTGAAGAACAGATTCAATGAGATTGGAAACAATGGGGGAAGCCACACATTTCTGTGGTTGTTGTCCTTTAACTGACTGTTCAAGTCTACAACTGTACAGATTTACACTCCTGGAATAGTAAAAAGATAAGATAACCTGCCAGTTTATGAAAAGAAATATA
>JAECUM010027228.1:15000-30676 GCA_016617855.1 Megalonaias nervosa | reverse complement strand
AGGTATCCCTGGCTTGTGTGAATTTTGCATCAAAGCTATTTCAAATGAATTTTTTTTATAGATTAAATTTTTTTAGTGATAACGAAAAAATAAAGAAACTATTTATCTAAAAAAAAAAAAATCAAGATTTGTTAATTGCTAAGATGAATGTTATTAAAAAAATTAATTGAATTACACACACACACACACACACACACACACACACACACACACTGTCTTTTCTGTACGAATTTCGGGATTCACACAAATTTCTTCATCATTGTATCAACACGAGACCAAATTCATTACATTTTCAATCCCAACCTTAAAGTTTATTTCTTAATAAAATCCATCCAAATATCTTTTCAGTGGTGGCTAGAACCCCCCAAAATTACAGTTCTGCAGTAGACCATGTGTATGTTTGCATGGATGGATGATACTTTTGGTGTTCTGTGTATGGATGGATGGAATGGATGTATATTTTTCAAGAATGTAATGGTAAAATCAGCTGCATGTAATTAAACTGTCCCAGATTAGATTGAGATTTGTACACTTTTGTTTGCTGAAGTTGGTCATTTAAAAGGGATATTTTTGATACAAGGATTTAGAAATATTTCTATTTTTTAAGTGGGGAGTCTTTTGCAAGGGAGTTGTTGTAGATATGTTGTTAGAACTGCAGATTTGTAATTCAAGGGTGACATTTTTGACATTAAACCAGGCAAGCCAAGTTCCACTGCCTCTTTTTGTCCTTGGTAGAGGCAGTTAGCCCCCTTTTCTTCAGGATGATGTTGTTAGATAATAAGAAATGCTGAAAGTACTGTATATACTCACTTATAAGCCCAACTGCAAACAACAGGCCCAGATCTGCTGTTGCATAATGTAATGTGCGAGCAGATCTACGTCCATGCAGTTTGTTAGGAGTACCCTGATCTGCAGGCACAGTATGCCAGAGCAGATCAGGATAATTGTTGTTTGCAATTTAACTTGACTTGTAAGCGAGTATATATGGTGCCATTTATAAGCCAACCAACTAGGCAGATTTCTGATGGATGGCTTACCCTGACTAAGGTATATTTTATGGAGTTTTCTTTATCATGATGGGAATGCCCATTACTCATTTGTACAAAACTAAATTAGTATTGTTAGTTTACAGTGTGCAGTATATATTGCTGTATATACTCACAAATCAAGTCAAACTGCAAACAACAAAAATCTTGATCTGCCATAGCATAATGTGCCTGTGGACTGGGGTATATGTTGTTTGTTCCACTGTTTTCTCCTAACAAACTAAACAGACCCAGATCTGCCAGTGCATTATGCAACAGCAGATCTGGGTCTGTGCAGTTTGCAATTGGTGTCGAGTTATAAGCAAATATATATGGTAACTTACCAACTGTGTTCAGGCCTTTTCTTTTCTGTTCAGGTCACAAATTTTGATCTATAAAAGGTGTCAGTATTTGGATTTTTTTTTTCAAAAGAGTAGTGCTGTTGAAAAAGGGCATTCTAATGTTTGCCCAGAATGAGACTGGTTCCAGTTTATAGTTCACTGATGGCCAGCAAAAGATGACAAATATGAAGAACCAGTCAAGCTGCCAACAAACATCCTTACTAGTCAATATGCTTGGCAGTTTAATTGCTTTTTTGGCAAATTTAAGGCAGTCTTTTTTTCCAAGCTGCCATGAATGACAGGAAAGTAATTACCCTAATCAGCTTCGAAATAACTTAATATGAAGCAATTATTTGCATTAGCCAGTTTCCTAGCCCAGTGTCTCCAAGGGATGGATCACAAGCTGCTTGAAGTGGAAAGCAGACTTGATTGGGCTGAGTGTCAATTAGTTTTGGTCTAGACCTGGTAGCTTTATGACTCCAGCTCTGAGCCATAACTGCAAAGGAGGAGAATTGCTGTAGGCGAGAAGTGAGTTTCGCATCCGTTGTTATCAGCCCTTGTCTAGACCTTAGGCGTTAATGTCTCCTCTCACAGAAAGAACCAGTGATCAAGGAAATAGAAATTATTAAAGCGTGAAAGCTGGATAATGACAATTCAGTGGGCTTGCTGCAAGTTCTTGTGTCTAGCCATTGAGGCTTCCTTCATGAGATGCGAAATAGTTGGAGAGAATATGTCCTATTGTTGTCTGTGTGTCTTCTATAATGCAGATGAGACTTGTTGAAAATGGTGAAGAAGATAAAAAATGACTGAAAAAAAAATTTCAAATGGATTTTATAAAACAGCACTGTAAATAGTCAAAGTACATTATGAACAGTCTTGGCCAGTAGAAAAGTTTCTTGATTTCCTTGCTGATATTTATTGTCCTTTTTGCATGGAAATGAATAAAATGAAAATTCAGATATTTTGATTGTTTGATGAGGATAATTTCTAAAATATTAAATCACTGAATAATTCCATATAACCAATGTAAGCAGTAATCAGTTTCTATTGACTTACAATGTAGGTCATCTGGTTTGTCTTCACTGATTTGTATTTTATGCTTTGTCATTTATACTTTGGTGTCCAATATCAAATAACTGGTAAGTTCTTTTGGGTACTCACTAATTTTGGAGTGCAGATAATTAACTAGTTGCCAATCCTCAAAGTTTTCTTTGAATTGTTGCCATTTATATATCATTGTATAAAGACACACACATAAGCCAACAGTATAGACCCAGATCTGTGATTGTGCAAGATCTCTGCCATACCAGGATCAGGTAAAGTGCCTAATCAGTCCGGCCTTGTGGAAGCAAAATATTTAACCCAGTCCCAAAGAAATCTAACAAGATGTACTTTCTGCAGTTGTTTAAACCAAGTTCGGTTAGCGAATCAAGATTACCATATTTTCGGGGAAAGTCCTGTTTGACCCTTATATGGAAAGCTAGAAGCATATTGGCTGGTAAGAAACCCATTTGAAAAATTTAAATTGGCTGGCCACCAGGTCTTGTCACGGGAGAAGTACCATATGTACTCACTTGTAAGACGAGTCAAACTGCAAACAACAAAGATCCTGATATGCCATAGCATAGTGCACCCGCAGATCAGGGTCCATTCTGTTTGTTCTGCTGATTATTCCCAACATACTGTACAGACCCAGAGCTGCAGGTGCATTATGGTCTGTGCAGTTTGCAGTTGGACTGGTCTTATGTGCGAGTACAGATGGTACAGTAGATGATATCACCTCATTATTCCATTTGGAGTGATTTGTGTTCTTTTGATGATAAGTATGGTAGATATTCATGACTTGTTGTATGTTACACAGTATTGTAAGTAATATTATGAGATTAATTAATTGAACACCATATTCTGTTGTTTAGAGCATTGACAGGTTTCCATTGATGAGGCCAAACTTATGTTCCTGCATAGAGTCACCAAATTGACTTGAGGCTGCCTCTTGCTAAGATTTAGACAGACAATGAAAATTTACCAGCCCAGAGTACACAAAAGAAAAAATCATGGTCATAGAAAATTCATGGTCATAGAAGTTATCATAACCTCGTTCAAATCGCTGTCTGCCACTTCATTTGGCCATCCTCTCTAAATCAAATGTATGGGAGAAATCGATTCAATGTAAGTTTTAATGATATTACTTGAACTGTGCTTCAGCATGTAATCCCAAATGAAATTTGTGCACATCTGACCACTGACATGTCTTCCCTGTTGTGAACAAGTCTGAAAACCATACTACTTGACCTTGGAGGTCAAGATAAAAAGTTGCTACTTTCATTTTTGTATTGAGAACTGAGCTTCTTGTTTCTTGGGGTAAAATGTTAAGTGCGTGTAGTTACAGGGAGTTTGTAACCTATAATATAGATGGCTTATAAAATAATTAGTATTCTATTTTTATGTTATGCTAAAATTGCTATAATTCTTTATGGTAAGGAAAATTGATCAAGAGGTGGCAGACACCATCATTAACATATGTAATTCTGATAGGAACTAACACCCCTCCATAGTCTTTTATTTTTTAACAGGATAAGTTGCAGATTAAAAAATACTTTAGGGCCTTTAGAGGTATTAGTATGTATGTAGTTTCCATTTGAATTTAATTCTGAATTTAAAGTCTTGCTTATGATGAGTGTACAAAACCAAAGAGTCTGATGTCCATGTTGCAAAGTGTATGGGGTCAGGTTAGGGAAATGTAACAAGATGGACAAGATTTGTGTTATGGATGGGGGCCTTTCAAGTTCAGGGTTAAAATCTTGCTGTCTGACAGCTAGGCTTCCCTATCATGTGACAATTTGGTTCAGTGAGTCTAAAGACCAGCTAAACAAAAGTGTTGTTACCACTACAAGTCTTGAAAGAATGGTGGCACAGACCTTGGTTTTTCACTGAAACACACCTTGAACTTTTGTTATTAATCCCACATGGAAATGGTGCATATCAGACCACTAACACGTCTTCCCAATTGTGAATGGGACTACTCAACTTGGAGGTCAAGACAAAGGTTGCTACTTTGTTTTGTACTTCAGTGACCTCTTGAACAATGTGACTTGCATATATGTAAATGAATTTTGACCATACTTTGTAGTTCTCTTTTTTAAAAAAGAACAACAAAGTTATAGTCGTCTTGCTGGTGGGGTGAGGGTATCTGTAACCATGATAACATTAATGAATGGAATTTTATAAACTCAATTTGTGAATATATTTGAAGAATATCTTGAATAATGCCAATTCATTTACATGCTGGTTTTTGAACCCTTTTTTAAAATTTCTTAAGGATTAAACCAAATATGGCATGTAGGTATATCTTGACAGTGTCTGTAACAGGTTCATTAATGTTCAGTCCATGATGTCAGATTCAAGATTGAAGGTCATGAAAGATATTTCTTCTGTACTTATTTAGTGAACTTTGAAAAACTATATTTGAAAACTTGAAATACAATCATTTGTTTGTGAAATTCATAAATTTTACATACGAGTTATTTATATAAGTGTTACATGATTGTGTCCTAATCCTGAGTGTAATTATTTTGCAAGTTTTTTCTGAAAGATACAACTGTAAATATTGTTTAAACATGTTAACTCTGATGTACAAAGAATTATTTTTTTTGCCAGATTTGGAGTGCTGTAGTTTTTCAAGAACATCTGACAGGGATTAGGTACTCTACAAGAAGACGAAAGGAGGAAAGAAAGAAATTCTTGATTTCCTGCAATTTCTTTTTGCCAGCAGAGTGCCAGTTTTAATTTGCGAAACATGTTTTACCTCTGCCTCATTATTAAAGATGTTATACCACTGCCTCTATATTAAGATGTTATACCACTGCCATTATATTAAGATGTTATACCACTGCCTTTATATTAAATAGAAATCCTTGATGTTATACCACTGCCTTTATACTAAATAGAAATCTTATGTCCATGCATTCCTCTGTCCCTCCACCAGGATCACAATCATGTGAATGCAACAAGTCCTGTAGTTCTTGGTGGATTGACTTAAAACTTGGTAGTATGGCTTTTAAGTTTCATGTCATCATCGGAAGATATGCATAATGACAAATTACATTTTGTCCTTTGAGTGAATGCAGTAGACTTTCGCAAATGTAACTTTTCTTGAAGCTATAATGGATGACTATGAAACTGGTTACGTACCTTCATTGTGGTGATCATCTAAAGATGTGTATATTGAAATAAGTGTAATCTGTGATTTTTGCAAGAGTTATTGCCCTTGCTGATTTTCAGCTGGTTGAAATATGTGATAGATTTTATGCATGTAGATACTTTCTCAGCTTGCGGAGGTGTAATTGAAGCTTATTACATGTTATGGTCATCATCAGACGAATATTTTACATATTTAATTCATAAGGTTTGTGCACTTTTTTCTCCATGGCAGTTGGGGTGGAATTGCTCATGATTTCTCTGTTTTGTTTGGTTGCAGCACAATTTTAAACAGTCACAAACATGTACTTATTTACTTGTTTTATCAACTTATGACAAAGTCATAAGCTCCCTAATATCATAGGGAAAGGTTGCAGCAGTATTGATGGTTTGTCAGTGGATAGCAGATGCAAATTGTCTGGGGATTACCAGAAATATCCTTCATGCACACAGAAATTGGGAATAGACAAATGCCAAAGATTGAAGATCTTATTTTTGTAACATGTAAACTTTCTTTTGCAGATACTTCTCTTAGTGGAAAAGGGCCACATTGGTGCAGTATTGCATACTGGGAGTTACGCCAGCGTGTGGGACGTTTATTAACAGTATTTGAACCCAGCATCAATATCTTTCAACTTCTACCTCGTGGGGATGGAATGTGCCTGCAGATTTTGCAAGATGATTGTACCTCAGAGAGTATACGCAGGACTAGAGATAAAATTGGATTTGGAATAGTTCTGAGTCGGGAGAAAGATGAAGTATGGGCATATAATCTGTCCCAATTTCCTGTGTTTGTGAATTCTCCAACATTGGATATTCCAAACTCAAGGATGTTATATGTATACAAAGTAATGCCAGGCTACTCCTTAAAAATATTTGATTATGAACATGCACATGTGATGAAAGAGATTCGTGATCCTAAATATTTTGATGGTCCATATGACCCAAGCTGCATACGGATTAGTTTTGCAAAAGGATGGGGACCTAATTATTCACGACAGTTTATCACTTCTTGTCCATGTTGGATAGAAGTTTTGTTAAATATAGATAGATGATATTGGATGTAACCTTGACCTTCACCTCATTTGTTCTCTGATCTTCAAACAGTTTGCCAGTCTAGTTACCTAGCAGCCATCATTCACAGAACAGGAAAGGATATAATTAGAAACAGGAAAATGCATGCATATTTAGTCAAATCTTTGTACGTCATGTAAGAGAAAGGAATTATCACATATTCTCATCATGGTGGTGTGTGAGTGAGGGCATTTTATTAAAAAGTTGTGTATGTGGATGATAAATACTGTACATAGAACACTACAGAACTGATCAAATGAAAATGTAAAGCTTCTTCTTCGTTGTTTTTGGTATGGAAATTCTTTCAGAAGCTAGTTTGTACAAACGTGAAAGTTTGCTTTTTGGTATCAGTCATTTGATTACAGCAGATAAGGTACGGTGTTTATTGCATATATGAATTTAACCAAACAACTTGGATATTTCCAAGATCTAAATGTTTTTTTTACAATGTTGTTTTGGTGAACTTGAGAAATTTGGCATCAAATGTAGGGCATCATTTTCACAAATTGTTATCATGGTTGTTATGAATTAGTTGTTATGTGCAAGTTTATGAAATGTAACTTGTATTTCTCCACATTGAGTTATTGAGCGACTGACCATTGATTTGAACTAATATGTATATGTAGGCTTTGTGTATGAAATTTACACTGTGATTTGTTGATGACCATCACTACTATTACTACCAAATCATCTGCAATTTTTCATATTTTTAGAGTTACGGTCCTTGGTAATGAACCTGATCTTTTCACATGGAACATTGCTTGTACCCACCGTAGCTCTGCAACCTTTACACAAAATTGGATGCCATTTGGTAGGTGAATTGTCTTTTACATGCAGATTTACTGTTAAATGTTTACTCTTTTCAGGTAAACTTTTTACTGAGTTATTGTCATTTTTATTAGATTTTAATCTCCACTACTGCAGACCCTTATAACTAGGATAGCTCAGGAACCATTCTGTATATTATCTTGCAGACCTAGATGTGCCTTTTGTTTTGGGGATATGCCTTTTGTTTTTTGGATAGAGTTATGGCCCTTGACAGTTAACATTACATGGGATGTTGCTTCTAAAGGGTATGGCTAAAGAACTATTGAACATATTCTGATGCAGTTTTTACCAACTTTGTCTCAGAGAATTACTTGTGCTTTTTATGGGTTTAGTTTCATTCATCATGGAAAGCTTGGGTTATTTTTGGATTTTGTTTCTGTGTGGGACCCGATATATATATATATATATATATATATATATATATATATATATATATATATATATATATTAAACTTTACTTTTAATTACTACCATAAAGCCAGTATTGTGTTATACACGATTAAACCATACTATTATATATATGTATATGTAAGTTATTCATTTTTTTTATAATTGTAATATTCAGTTTTAATTAAAAGAAAAGTTCTCTGTACAAAATATAGTAAACCAATTTAATTTTTATGGGATGTTCATAGCTGCCAACCTGCACGATTTTGGCGTGAATTTCAATATATTTTCAGCAATTCATGGATTCACGATGTATGCAAAAAAATCACGAATTTTTTAATTTTCAATTATTTTAAATCTTTAATAAAATAACCGATTTCCCGTTAAGTGCTAGTTGTGATATCGGCAGTTGCTGAAATGGTCTGGTATTGATGGTCGTGATATTAGTAGAACTATAGCCAGTTGATACAGTTGGCCCGGTAGCAAGTATTTTAGCGTATTTTAATCTATATGTATAAGAGTAGTTTTTACAAATGCTTTTGAGAGAAACTGGGGCCTAACCACAATTTTGCTCTGCGCATGCGCAGCCAACACTGATTTGAATTACCATTTGGCATCGATATTGAAAATGTCTTCACCACCAAGGAAAATGAAATGTATTGCACAAAAAGTGAAGTTTAGTTTGGAATATGCCAAAAATTGGTCATGCATTCAGCCATCAAACACTGATATACATCATGCTTTTTGCATACTGTGTGCCACAAATTTTAGCATTGGGCATTTTGACAGAGATGATGTGAGGAAGCACATTGGTAGCAAAAAGCACATAGAGGTTGAGAAAATTAAGAATTCCAGCAGATTTCAGCTCTGGTATATTTTAAGCCATTGACGGAAGACCTGCAAGTTACCAACGCTGAAACATTGTGTGTGAGTTTTCTTGTTGAACTTAATCGACCTTTATCAGCTGGATCCCATGCTGAACATTTGTTCCGACAAATATTCCCGGACTCAAAGATCTCTTCACGAATTCATGTCAAAATTCACTTATTTTTATCCCTATTTTCACTAATTGCGAGCCTGGAGGTTTTGCAGCTATGGTAGATTTTTTAAGAAAATGAGCGGGTATGAATACTTACAGACAAAATCGAAACATTGCAGATACATACTAGTGTTAGTAGTGTTGGTTACAATGCAAGTGCCTTTGTTATGCTATAATATGTTTAGAGATTCTTTTGCAGTTTGCATTGCAGTATGCAGGTATGAAAGATGTGCATTGATTGTTGTGTTTTGATTTAAACTTTACTCTTTTGACTGGTTTTAGGCTGGAGTTACTGGTCTATACAAAGATCCTACAAACATTGGAGCTCACATCACTTTTTCAAGATGGCATGAGTGTACTTTTGGATATCTGGACTGGTTTTCTGTTTCAGAAGACTTTTCTCTTAAGCCCAACTTAGAATCAGAGAATCAGAAGAAAAAGAGTACCCTCCTACACCATTTGCAGGATTAGTGTATGGGTGAGAGCTATAGTAAATGGTGATTTACCACAAACAAACAGTGACTGTTGTAATTATAATATTGGAACTCCAGCAGGCAACTGACAGTTGTTTCCATGAATTACAAACACTGTTGTCTTCTTGAAAGCATGCATGTACCTGTGACTTTATCCATGATGTGTTAAAGACACTTTTAACTCATATTCCTGCAGATTTATAAGACTTGCATCGTGATGCCTTAGGTAAAATCGTATCCTTAGTTTATTCATTCAACATCAAAATTTGGAAATTAGAGCAAATCCTTTTAAAGACCAGCCATCAATTATTGTTTGAAATGGACTATATTGGGCATACATTTGAACTGGACTATATTGGGTATACATTTGAAATGGACTATATTGGGCATACATTTGAAATGGACTATATTGGGCATAAATTTGAAATGGACTGTATTGGGCATATATTTGAAATAGACTATATTGGGCATACATTTGAAATGGACTATATTGGGCATACATTTGAAATGGACTATATATCTGGGCATCCATTTGGGGAATGGATCTTGGTCAACAGTCAGCAATTCAGTATTTTAATTGCACAATACATTTGTTTGCGGTAAATTGCCTTACACTGTAGTGTGTGGGTGTGGTATGTTTCTTAAGTAGCTGTTGATTCCTGTTCCTGCCAGGTTACATTACTGTGTCCCCGGTTGCATCAGTTTTGAAGTTGGGCATTAAGTTACACAAAAAGAGTATACAAAAATACTCTATTGATAATCAACACCAGCAACTTTTGACCTTAGCCTGATCTTCCTGTTATTTATATCTTTTGTTGTCATAGTAACAGTTTATAACTTCATAAAATAAAGGGTCTTTTTTGAGACTGAGAAGAGATCTGTTAAGTAAAAGAAAAAATGTATAGCAATGTAAAATAGTCTTGAATATCATAGAGTGAACTCTCCATTTTTCATGGTGTACTAATTTTCATGGATTATACAGTTGCAGCAAACCTCAGATTTAGAGAACTCTAGATCAGAATTGAATAACTTTGGTTTATCATACCTGGGTTTGGAGCTTGTATTGTTTCAAAGTTGATGGGGTATTTTTGAACACAATAAAATACAAACATATGATACATTGCTAAGTCTTACTCATCTAGATGTTAAAAATGCCTTTTAGACTGCATTGAACATCTTGGTTACCAAGACTAATTCAGGGTGCTTTCAATTATATGGCTGCATTTAGGTGGTCTCACAATGGTCAAGAACCATCATTTCAAGCATGCATGGAACGCGTGGAACTGGATCCAATGGCATAGTGTGTATTGATCAAATGCGCTATTATAAATGATGGAAAGTGCTTGCAGCAAGAGCAATACATTGACAGATTTGATAATGCTGAAATTTATTTGTTTTTATAATTTAATTGCATTATGAAGAATTTTAACACTAATAGGCTGCTTGATTTAAAGACACAGTGAACAATAATACAATGTTGAAGTCCCATTTCTGAATATGTGAATTTAGTACCTGGTGACCAAATTTCTGTACCGTATTATGAATGTGGAAGAGGCACCCTTCAGTCTTTTGTCCATTTTGCACATTTAAACGTTTGCTTTACATTTAGATTTTTTGATGTAATTTTCAGCTGTAAGTTTGTATAAATTTTTGTCTGGATGCCTCATCAAGGAGTGCAGCAATCTCCCACCAAATCAAGGTCAGCATGACCTATATTTCATGCCTAAATGACGGGTTATATTTTGCATTTATGTTAGTTTCAAATGTACTTCTGTCTGTGGGTCTTGCAGCCTAGCCTCATGGTCTGTGCAATGCCCATCACTGTAACCGATATTAATGCATCAGTGACTTTGGTCAAGTTTTGCAAAAGGATTGGGTGGCAGGCAATTCATGCACCGTGGATGAATTTCTGGTTATTTTTATTTTGAAATAATTTCTTTCAAAATTCTCAGAAAGTCATTATGGTTATAGTATCAAAGAATCATATTATTATCTCAGTTGTTTGACCAAAACTTGCAGTAGTACTATCCTCTCAAGTTAGGGCATGCAACCAAATCTGAAAAATGTTCCCATCATCACTGGAACATGTAACCCTTGACAGCAGTAAGTTGTCATACTATAAAAAAATCTCACTACTAGTCAACAATTACTAGAATATCCCTGACTTAAATAGATTGCCTGACCTACTTCTGCCACACACACACACACACACACACACACACACCACCCCACCCCGGCCTTGCTGGCACATAATTTTTTGTTGCAAATGGGGGGTGTGTGTGTTTTTTTTGTATTGCTTACATTGCCAAACAATGAATTAAAAATTGAAAAACTTTAAGGCTTTTGGGAAAGTTACTGTTTCTACTTGCTTAAAAGTTGGGTTAAATTGCAAGCTGCAAAGATCCTGATCTGCTGTAGCATAATGCGCCTGCAGATCAGAGTCTATCTTGTTTGTTCTACTGGTCACTCCTTAGAAACTGGTGCTGGAAGATCTGGGTCTGCAGTTTGCTGATGGATTTGACTTGTAAGCAAGTACATACGGTATGCAGTGGGTGGGGTTGGGTTTAAAATTTTGTGTGGTTAGGGTCAGTACCATGTCCTGAACTTCTTCAGTGCAACCACTTGGGAGAAAAGCATTATGAGTGGGTGGGATCATTTGTGTATGGTAGTTAATGAAGGTGAGAAAGTGGGAGATGAATGACAGAAATGGCAGTGAATGATATTAGAATAATATTGAGTTGGAGGAGGAGGTGGTGGCAGTGGTGGTGGTGGAATGGTAAGAGACAGATAATGGAGATGGGATGTAATGGTACATGTTTTGGAGAAATATTTTAGAAATTTTCTGGGAGATCAGGCTTTAAGTCAGTATTAGCTGGTCCCATGTTCACTAAAAAAAACCTCAACTTGAGCACACACTCCCAACTTAATTTTTTGCATGCAGTAATAAACACTTAGGTTTCGCATATTGCTAGATAGTTATTTCCTGAAAATTAAATGAACGTAATAAAAAATCCAAAGAAACATTTTCTGAGTTTGAGTATGCATGGATGGTTTTATGAATATGGGGCCAGGCCTGGAAATCTTGTACATCATCTGAGATAGAGTTTCAGTTTTATTATGTGTCAGCCAATCATGATGAGCTTTATATTTATAATGTGAAATTTGATTGGCCAGATGAATATTTGACCTGGTGGTTTACACTCTAATTGTGTTATCAGGGCCAAGTTTAATCTTCCGATACATCTTCATAGAGCAGTGTTACAGAACATGTATTTTGCATGTTTTGTAACCATGGTAACTTTTGTTGATCCCAAACATGCAAAATGCATGCAAATCACTTTTGTTTTAATAATGTGATATAAAAAGTGGAAAGAAAATAAAATCTTCAAAGTTTAAAGAGAAAACTGAATTTGCAATTGCTTTACAATTAAAAACCACAAATGAAATCTAATAAAATAAATACATCACATGCATTATTAAATAATGTAAATTTATGATGCAGATATGTTGCATTGATTTAATTTACACAAATTTGATGATACAAAAATAATGTGCTGTGAATTCACTATTATTTGCGAGATGGTGTTTTACGGAAATCATGGTTACTATGAACCACAAATTTATATACTCTATGCGTCTTTGTTATAAATGCCGTTTTTGTCAGACATAGCCATAAATTTATATTCTGCAAAAACATTTTTTGCTTGCAAAGCCACAAAAAAAATGATTCACATGAAAATAAATGAATTCGCAGTATTGATTAAATTGTGAAATATGTGATAAATATGTTGAGGCTTAAGCGTTTTTGTCAAACCATACTTAACAGCTTCCAGAATCAAGCAGTTCTATGATCCAGTTATAATAACAGATTTTTTTCTTTTTAATTGAGGTATTAAAATGCCTTAGAGTTTTCTAAGATATTAAACTTAGAATGTCCGACTGTTGTAATTTCTTGTTATTTCTACCCGATATACTTGCTTATAGACTAATTCATCTATAAACTGTACAGACCCAGATCTGCTGTCAGATAATGTGCTGGCAGATCTGGGTCTGTGCAGTTTGTTAGGAGTAATCAGTAGAACAGACAACACAGACCCTGATCTGCAGGCGCATTATGGTATGGCAGATCAGGATCTTTGGTTTTTGCTGTTTTATGTAGACTTGTAAGCGAGTATATGAGGTACATGTTTGTGACCTTTGTACATTGCAGTTGAGAAGTGACTATGTAATTTAAAATCTGGTGCAGTTGGTACATGGAGAGAGAGATAGAGAGTTCGTATAGAAAGTGCCATTATTTATTTCTTTAAAAAATGCTTTAAAAATGAAATGTCTGTTTATTAGTTACATGTATATCACATGATTTCCACAAATAAAAGAAATGTGACAGTAATCAAAACTTTCTTTATTTTTTTTTTCGGATTTCGTTCAGTTTCTTGCTGTCTTGAATCTTGAGTACGTTTCCAAAATTGTTTACTTATGTTTTATATGTCTATGTATTTTATGTATGTCTATGCATTTGTTTTGATGGATTTTATATGTCTGTGTATTTTATGTATGTCTATGTATTTGTCTACATGTATTTTATATTTCTAAGTATTTTATGTATGTCTGTGTATTTGTCTACATTTATTTTATATTTCTGTGTATTTTATGTATGTCTGTGTACTTGTCTACATTTATTTTATATGTCTATGTATTTTATGTATGTCTATGTATTTGTCTACATGTATTTTATATGTCTATGTTTAACAATTAAATATAAAGGTTGAAGAGAACTGAATTTTAGGAGAAAAATAACATTTTAATCTTTATATGACCTCCATGTGGCAGAACATGTTATCATACTGGGGGTAAGAAAGAAGGTATTGATATTTGGGTCCAGAGTTCAATGGTTAAGGTGACTGGCCGAAAGAAGAAAAATGGTTTCTGCATAATAACACATGCTTTATATCAAAGTCCTGTCCAAACTTTTGATGGCATGCACTTGGGTAAGAAAGAAGCCTGTTTATTTTGGCATCCAAGGTCAGTGGTCAAGGTCATTCTGAAAGAAATGTTTTCTGCATCAAATTTGCAGCAATCCACAGATGACTACAAAACATGGAGAGGGCATGTAATGTTCCTGTCATGGTGCTCTTGTTTATAGTTAATAAAGATTCCTCCAATAATTTATTACTGAACAAGTTTATGTATTTTGTAATTTTTTGATGAATTACTCATAAATAAGAGAATTGCAAGAGGGTGGAAATGTTATTTTGTGTCACGTTTTACAGGTCATTACTTTTTCAGTTTCTGGTAGGAATTATTTTCTGGACTGTTTAGCTTAAGCTAGACTAATTTAGAACCGACCAATTTTAGACTGGCTCTCATTGTAGTACCTATAATAACGTAATATAATAGACTGGTTTTCAATGACAGCAGTTGACCTGCTTTGCTTTCATACATAATACAGGCACAATTTTGTGTGGTTTGCTGAAATTTCTCCTTGTATGAATATAAAGGAGAAACAATTTTGACAGTGGTTAACTATTGTAGAATATTCAATGCCACGATACACCAGTCAAGGAGAGAAAATTCAATATCTGCCTGTTAAATGATCACACCTTGAGGTCCAGCATGAGGGAATGAGTCACATGGATTATTATTAGGGGTTGTTGGGGTTTTGTTTGCCTTCGTAAAATAAAAAAATTGGTTTGACTTTTTTTTTTGTAAACCACTGTTTAGTGGGATTGTTGGATCGATGGATCCCATTTATTTACGTAAATTTTGATCTGTTCCATCCTATTGGCGTTTTCGCATTTTCAAAACAATAACTGTTCACATTTAATTTTTTTTATATTTTTTTTACTACATTCTAACCCCCATAAGTACAGTACAAATGCAAACAATATAGGCCCTGATCTTCCGTCGCATAATGCACTGGCAGATCAGGGCCTGTGTTGTTTGTTCTACTGGTTCTTCATAACAAACTGCGGAGACCGAGATTTGCTGGCACATGCAATGACAGATTTGGTTTTGTGCAGTTATCAGTTGGACTTGACTTATAAATAAGTATATACTGTAAGATTGTTTTGTTTTTGTTTTATTTTTTTTAATTTTTTTTATTATTTTTTTTTTACGGAGCATCGATATATAAATTTTATTAATATTTTATCAAGTAATGTCCTAAATCATCCTTAGAAAAGTTCATTATTTATGTTTTTTGTGTAAAAGTACATGACGTATTGAAATACTTGAACCAAATGTGCTATAACTAGCTAGCTAGTTTGACAAACTACCGACTATTATAGGCGTGAGTTTGAATACTGACTAGAC
>JAECUM010027228.1:0-10000 GCA_016617855.1 Megalonaias nervosa | reverse complement strand
CGAAAGCCACCATGAAAGTTAAAAATTACCAGGCAGTTATGGACACAGGACAGTGTGTTGGGAAAGATTTGCCCATGTCATTTTGGGAGTGCCGGTTTGACAGCCAGTGTTTTGTAAACATTTAACGGAGTTGACATAGATTAGCGATTTGGCCAGCGCTGGAATAGCGGGTCGAGGATTTCTATTTCACCTGGCTGAAAGAAGACTCGCGATCTTTACGACGAGGAAAATTAAATTTGATCGCAATGTGAAATAGATATTTTCATAAAACGATACGCTAGGGAGCAAGCATAGAGCAAGATATGTACACAATATTCCAACTTGAAATGGATATTCCATTTCATGTTGATAATTATGGTATGCATAGGTAGAAAATATTCAAAGCATTTTAATTTACCCCATTGAGAATATTTATTCTCTGTCACAAGAAAAGGTATTTAACTTGGAACCCAATCCGCTGTCATTCATCGTGATAACCAATCATTTCTGACTGGAATTATTCAAGCCTGTCGTAATTGCTACTCAATAAAGTCGGCCAATTGTGTATTACGGCAGACTTTAATATTACCGTACTTCTGATTTTATACTATCTTAGTATTCAGTAAATGGCTATTTGTTTATTACGGACAAAACCAAACCCTTTGTTGTACACCCGGTTGAGGTTTTAGCGTGTAGAGTTTAATCAGCTGATGAACACCAACCAGAGACAATCAGAAGGTGGTTTTTATAAGCAGACGGTCTTTATATTCAGTTTGATTTGGTGATCTGTCTGTAAATTCGACACTGGAATACACAGCACGACATTGTAAGCAGGTGATCTATATGTAAATTCGATGCTGGGATACACAGCAAGGCTGTGTAAGCAGGTGGTCTGTGAAAAAAGATTGTACTGTACATTTTACAGACGTAATTATCTGTACTCATTGATTACTGGTAGCGTATTCTTGTCTCATTATGAGAAATATTGTCAGTGGATTGAGGCTCCCGGGAGCAAAGTTCTTTAGTGGCGTCCCTACTTTGCTATAAAGAACAGTTTTTATGTGAGTTACAAACATCCCTCCTCATCTCCCCAACCCCATATATTTTGTGAAGAAGAATGGTCATCTAAGGCCAAGAGATAAATGCTGTGAAAAGTTCAGCTGCAAAACCAAGAACAATAATAACAACAACAAAAAAGAAATTAACTACCGCCCCCCACCCAGCAAAAAGCCTACAAAAATAAATAAAAGTTCCCGACGGCACCCTCTTCTACTGGCGCTGGTGGCAATTGTCTCCTTCGCAACCCCTCCTCGTGCCGCCACTGGATATTGTCGAGATCTTGTGTAATCCAAAACTACGTTAGACAAATGTGCTAACCGAAATCTGTCAGTAAAGGGGACATAAGGGACGGCAAAGTTTGTCCTTTGTTGACAGATGCCATTTTTTTTTTTTACAACGTAACTTGTCTTAATAAACACTTACATAAGATACTGCTCTCACAGGACAAAATTAAAACATCAAAGTTGGTTCAGTTGCACATGGCCGTAACCGCGAATTTGCACTGTAACTGTCAGAAAAACGTTGAGAATTCATGCAAATCTGGTGTGATATTGAGAATTTATGCAAATCTGGTGTGATATTGAGAATTTATGCAAATCTGGGGTGATAATTTTCAGTATTCAACAGATAATATCCTTTGATTCTTCTCTTACACCGTATTCCTCAGAGTATCATTTCCATCTACCCATAAGAACCTGCGCGTTATTTCAAGTTTGCCGTCAAATTTAACACAGTCACGGTTAAATTTCAGTAATGATTTAAACTGAAATGTTTTTACCTGTAGCCATACGAGTTTATGATAACCAAAGTTTGCTCTTCAGGATCTTGGAAGTCGATTTTGTTAAAAATACAATATAGGGAAAAGCATACACATTCATGCATACATGCGCGCCTGCAAACGGACACATATCTTACGTCTAGGCTCGAACACACGACCGCCAGTTACAGAGCTGATTTGTTTAATATATGACTCTAATCCATTCGGCAGTCGGTGATCACACTTAACATGCATGGCAAAAGGTATACACTGTTTACGTGGCCGTACGTGCTGCGCCTAGTCTTGGCATTTTCTATTTGTTGGCGACTTGTACGTGGCTTTGTATGTACTGGTTGCTGCCACATCCAAAACTTTGGAGTACGGATAGATGTAATGGCGTCGTCTCCATTTTTCACTTGCACAGTCAGTAAAAAATCAAAATTTGCTGTCCATGCCGTTATTACTGCAAGATCTTTCCATAATTTTATTTTGAAGATGTGTCAGGTAATAGATTATCATCATTTGATATGTGTGATAAATAAGGTGTGATCAACCTATGATCAGATAAAATGTCAAATCTTGTTGTCAATGTAATCATATCAAAATGTCAAGTTTTGTTGTCAATGTAATAATGTCAAAATGTCAAATTTTGTTGTCATTGTAATAATGTCAAATGTAAAATATTGTTTTCAATGTAATCAATGTAATACTGTCAAATGTAAAATCTTGTCAATGTAATACTGTCAAATTGTAAAATCTTGTTGTCAATGTAATACTGTCAAATTGTAAAATCTTGTTGTCAATATAATAATGTCAGAGTTTAATATCTTATTGTCAGTGTAATAATGTCAAAATGTCAAATCTTGTTACTGTAATAATGTCAAAATTATATCACACCAAACTTTAACTGGTTGATTTATGCTCTGTAATTTCTGGTTTACTTGAGCTATTAGGGTGTTATTTAGAAGGAATTTTATTTGAAAAAATCCAAAGTTTAGACCAATATTGAGGAAGATCCACGATTATTTGTATGCCAGCCACAAATATAGAAGGAGCATAGAGTGTTTGTTACCCTTATCCGTCCGTCCGTCCGTCCGAGTGTGACACCCATGTTTTACGTTTAGATCCGTTTCTTATGCAATGTTAGCCTCAGAGTCATGCAACATGCTATGTATATGTGTCTTGACGAGTGCAAAACCATCTAACCAAATATGTCATTATGACATCAATTCCATACTTCACTGAGCTCGGTCATGTGTTGCGTTGATGTGATTTTCATGGATATTTGTGGTCAAAGAGGCATGGAATTTTGTGGATGCGGCCGATGAGTACAACACAATACAGTCATGCTAAAACGAATTACCTTTAAAGTTTCATTCACGCCTTAGTGACTCTGGTTAAGTTCATACTTAGATCATTTTGAGGGCATTATTAGCCGCAGTCACGAAAATATATGTGAATGCATTTTGGTGAGTACCAGAATTAGGTCAGCGTAACTTAAATGCTGTGATTCATTGAATAGGCTGCGTTTTGAGCTTGAGTAAGTTTATAATGTGTATTTTATTGCAGGTTCATACAAAAAAGGGAGAGGGGGTACATTGGTGTTCTCTAAATAAATCTATTTTTTTACTGTTTATCAAATATACCATTACCAATAATAAGAGATATATAGAGCATACAGTAACTGAGACAAAATTGAGAGAGGCACAATAAAAACATGGTATGAAAATCTTGTCACGAATTTTTACAAAGACACAGATTGTTCCGTGATTTGTTTTAATTATGACTTGGTGTGTTTTAATAGATAAATATGAATAAAGTAGCTTAGAATAGACACAACATCGATATCTTGTGTTTCAACTTGAAACTATTCGAGAAGAATGAACTAAGGGAGATTACTGCAAGTTTCTGATGAAGATGAGGAGACGCCATGCAAAATTGCTCTTAATCCATCTCTTGTATGTGATCAATGTGGAATTTGAAGAATATTGCGTAGGTTATTTTTCTAAATTTGCATTTATCAAAATATGACTGGATGGTGGTGGGGTGGACAAAGTAAGGGGATTAAAACTGATATAAGCTTCAAATAATAGAACAAAATTCATGATGAAAAATCAGAAATTTATTTGTTTGTTTTTTTTCATCTGTTCAGTCAACTAGCATTAACACTGCTAGCAACATTATTGTCATTAATATGCAACAAAGGAGACAAACTTGCGCTCTGGGATCCCTCTCTCTCTCTCTCTCTCTCTCACACACACACACACACACACACACACACACGGACACAAGCGCGTGTACACGAACGAGCACCTGTACAAAATAGAACAACCATGAAGAGTTTGAAGACAAATCAGCAGGTGTGGTCAGCCTGATATGGTTAATGTCTATTAAACCCAAAAGCATATCATTTCGATCTACATTTTGATGTTTAAACAGAGTTACTGTAAAATGTACTTACGAACCTTTTCATTACTATTTTAAGGACACGAATTAATTATTTAGACAAGAAAAAATTATATCAAAGTATCGACAGAAAAAATAATTTCCTTCGCTGAAAGTACAGCTATTAGCAATTTGTGCATCACATAAGGCCACACTATATAACCGTAACCACAATTTGCTCTGTGCGGCCTTAAATAGAGGAACTAGTGTTGGGAATCCCAAGTCCAAATTTCACAAGTTCTGGCTTTTTCTTTTACTGTTTATTCTATTTAGATATTATGGGATTGCAAACTATAAGCAGGATTTACATACCTCCGAAACTGAAAAGCTTTACGGCATGCAAAACTGCGCACCTCCTAAAATGAAGATTGGACAACGGAATTGCTTCAATAAGCACCAGCAATTTTACGCTTTGCAAAACCACATATTAAAACGCTTTTTAAAAGAAAAAAATTGTGCTTAGTTTAAAATTACTTCCACGAATTGACTTCAGTAAGCCACGAAAATGAATATCATGATGGCGCCACGAGTATGGAACTAAATTGTTGCACTTAACATAGAGACGTGACCTAGAGCTGGTCGGCGTAGGGATAATATCTAAAATTGGATAGTTTATCGCCAGATAGTAAGTCGCTTATTTAGCGACTATTGCGCAGGGTGACCAAAGCCAAGAGACAATGGATATTCTGGCGCCATTGCTCCTCAAAATGATGACATGTAATGTTTGAAAAAGTATCCTTCAATGACTCATCAATACAAGCTAAATTTCACGTGAAGATGTGAAGTTGATCGACAAAGATCATTCCTTGCCTAAAATATCGAAGACGACCCCCAACCCACAAAGAAACAGATCTACGTCTATGTAATAATGTTCACATCAAATTACATCAGGATATGTTGAACGGTTCTCGAGCTGTGCTCGTTACAAACAAGATACATTGAAAGATTTGGAGTTCGCACATAGGGATCATAACCCTCTACAAAACGGTGTAGACGAGACAAACCCATCAAAGATATATTTAGATCTAAAGACAGCGTTCTTATCAAATGTTAAATGGTTCTTCGGCTATGCTGATTATATGCAACATTAAAAGTTTCCATACGAAGAAAAGAATTTGCTTCACATGGGGCATAACGCTGTCCAAAACAGGAGTACATGACAATAAACCCACAAAAGGCAAATGTAAATTTATGAGACAATTATCATACTTACAAACCAGATTGCAACAGAGTATGCCGAATGACTTTTGATCTGTGCCGGTTACAATCAGCATCAAATGTAAAGAAATGAAGGTAACAGTCAAGGGCAATAACTCTTCCAAGAAGCTGACGAGACAAAACCATTAAATAGCACATTGAATTTAATTTAACGCACAACAGGTACGTCTAGGTCTATGCAACGATGTTATATATAATTGAGAACTGCATTAGTGGGCTACCATTACACATAGTTTATAAAAGGTCTACAGACTTAATACAAAATAGAGGTAATGCCCAATCTTCGTTTTCATAATGGATTCAGTTGTCACGGGGGAGGAGGGGTGTTAAAAGATGGAGTGAACGACATTAGGGCTGGTGACTGCGTGCGAGGTCCTTAGTGCTGGGGTGCTGAAAAGCAGCATGGAAGAGTATGTTCCTCGAACTGCTGAGGAAGTAAAATTATCAGCAGGCTCAACGACAACACCGGTAGCTAGTCGCCTATCACCGTATCAAGTTGACGTTATTCATGTTCAACCAGAATTTGTAGCCCATGATAGTCTCCATCCACTTACAAATTTTGCTTGCTACGTGGTACTTCTTTCTAACTCAACGATATTGTTTAAACTCTCCGATGAAATCATTTTTAATCTCGCTTAACGTGTGAATTCCAAGAATACATCATTTCCAGTTTATAGTAGCAGTGTAGAGTATGCTGGAGGGATACTTGGTGTATTTTCGTTTATTCATCTAAATACAAGAGCTTTGCTATTTATATATCGAAAAGAGATTGTTGAGACTTTGCAGTGATAGCAAATTCCATTCACTCTGTTGATGCTGAGCTTTGCAAAGCCTCTGCCGTTTCAGAGTGGAATGTTGTATTATGATTTTAATATTTTCTCCTTGACATGCTTTTTCATTACAAAAATGTAGTTATCCTGTAGCCCAATAGTACTCATTCTCCTTTAGAGATTATGTCCTATTTTGGGAGTAACAATTTTATTTGATTGTAACCTTCGAGGAATGTGGTAGTCAGTTGTTAACTGTCTAAAAGAAACATGTACAATTAGTTTCACGACTTAGTCAATATCCATTCTTGAAGGTGGGCGAATTGTAAATATCAGTAGCTTTTTAGAAAGCATCCACTGGGAAAGAGCGGAGATTTATATTAAATGATAAATTGTGAGGAGTTTTATTTGTTTTTGTTTTAAAACTAAAATTATCATTATCCCAACAAGAAACACTATTTAGTAATGTAAGTTTCACTGTGCACGTGACACACATTGTTTTGGCACGCTTTTGGTTGTGCCTCTACAGTGTTAACACTTTTATCAGGTAAACGTCTATGTGCTATCCGTATCCGATTTTTTTTTACATCCGATTGTGAACTAAATGAAAATTGAATAATTAATTTTGCAATTTCTCCAGTATCTATACTTGATGTTGTATCTATTGATATTTTCAGCAACTGCTTTAAAAGGATAAAGTTGGAGTATGTGGAAGAGATTTCAGTGTTGCATGGTAAACAGAGATAATATTTTTTGTTTGACTCGACATGTGCGTGTATGTAGAAACTATGATATTTATGACCTACAGAGTGTAATTACAACAGGGATTGGTTACTATGTCGACAAAGTTTTGTCATGTTGTTCTTACGTGGTGTTGATTTTCTTGGTCTGCAACAGTTTTTTTTTTTTGTGTTTGTTTTACAGGCTTTGCTATTTCATTAGATTGTAAAATGGAAGCACTTTTATTTCTTGACCGAGTGAACAAGATATCTAAAACTACCTACCCCCTAGGAAACGAAAAACAGATTGTGCTGTTTGAACTTGTATAATTTATTATAGGAACTATGTCTGCAACATATCATGATGCTGTGCATTGCTCAGTCCTTTTGTAAACAATCGGCTTTGGATATTTCTGAAATTCCTGTAAACGTTTAAAGTTGTTTGCCAAATTAAATTCTACGTGAATATCTTGGGTTTTGTAATTTTTTTACTTGTTCTATTTTCATTTAATTTCAAGGAAAGTTAGACCTATATAATTGCAACGCTAATTCGACCCGTATCGTCACAATACAGACGAATCCTATAAGAAAGCTGTCACTTTACAGAAGCACTCTTCAGCTGTTGTGTTATTTGAAATAAAAAAAAAAAAAAAACTTTATTCTTTCTTGTTACCTGTTCTATGTGATAGAATTGTTTATTATGTTGAATGTTTCGGAATTTATTCTAAATGTCTACTAAGTCAAACCAATGTCACATAACTCAATGCTACTGAATAGAATATGATCTATTCCAAGTTAGACATCGTAAAGGATAAAAGGAAAGTTGAATTCAATTATATGTTGTACGCATTATATGACGAGAAATGTTGGATTATTATAAATAATCCATGGCGATTATTGTTGTTGGAGACAGATTCGTGTACGAACTTGTTTGTTGGAATAACAATCTCGTACAATAGTTCTAATACAAGAATGTCGTGTTTCGACATTAGTTGGTGCGCACGCACGCGTAATATATGTCAATGTATTCTCACTCAAACGTGACTATCGTAATACACAGCTCAATTTTTGTATTTTAGCTGTTGCGGGAAGGGGTCGAAATCCGTCGGGCTGTGTAGCCTAATTACTGCGGTTATTGGTGACGGTGGTCCAAGGTAAGTCATTGTTAGAGGCCAAGGGCTATGAACCAAATGAAAGTTATGAATAAATGGTACTGTATCTTCAAATTCTATATATTTACAGACTGTTAAAAGGTATACCAAAGTTTTGCTTTATCCATGTGGTATGAACGCTCTTTCATATCAGCTGATTTGTAGTTAATTTTGTTGTAATTCTTTGTAATTGAAGATTTTACAGATGTCTTAAAAGTCTAAGATGTACTCATTAATCTCTTTCAATGAACTTGGAAATAAATTTAAATCTCCGTATGACTGCATCCACATCTATAGGATTTTCATGATCCCTGGTTGTATAAAATATTTCACAGACTGGCTTGCGCCGTTTACATAGTATCCATCTATGGTTTCAGAAACAGTATGGATCAGCTTCAAAAATTTTTGGAAGATGATCTTTTCGTGTTTTCTGTGACATCATGTTATTTTACGCAAGGATATTTTCTACTTAGTAGTCGCTATTACCACGTTTTCATGTCATTTTGCAACTAACATGCGATGTATTTGCATTTACTTACTTTTTTTCCTCCGGTATTTCACATACCAGGCATATTCAATTCCTTTATTTTCTACTGCCTCCGTCATACTCTGCAAATTCATTATCTTTCAAAAACTCAGTTTTCATGTTCTTTCGTGCTACCATTTATGCATTATTGGTTTGTCATTTACTGAATGGCACAATGTATTCAGCTGGTGTGCAACTATGTAATGATACATTATATCCTTTATATTTCAGAGGTTCATACTTTTTTTTAATCATTCATCTGTTTTGTTTTAAAGCCCATTAATCTTTGTCTATGTCCTCTTGTTTGTGATTCAGAGATAACTCTCGCGTGTAAAATGAGTCATCTGTATCCTCTTCGTTTAAGTCTTCGGGTTTTTAAAGGACTTAATCACTTAAAATGACATGAAATATTTTATCGATGAAAGGTATCTTCTTGAATCATTGTTTTATTTAGAATTTCTAATTTGTATTTAGGTGTTTCTATTGAACAGTAATGAGTGTTACTAAATCCCTGATTTAGCTTTGGGAAAAGATAAATCCATTTTATGGTTTCAGTTTGATTGCAGTACTTCAGTGTTCTAGTCTTTACGGTTATGCTAAACCTTCCAACTATAAATCTTGGCGGGTCTCTTTGTCTGGATAAGTTCATAGTATTTAAGGTTTCATTTTTCGAACAAATTCTGAACGTTTTTATTGCAAATTTATTTTACCCCATGAACGGCCTCTTTCATATCTACTTTTTATGCCCAAGTGTATTTTAGCAAGATGTATTTGTGTCCATTATTGTCTTTTGATGTTTGCAGGTCAACAATATCTGCCTGGCATTAGTAACCCACGTGAATAACATTGACTCTTCTGTAGGGAAATATTTTATTGCTTGCTTGTGTAATGCGTTGGCAGATAGTTCAGTTTACCATTGTTTTTTATCAGTTCAGTGCATATTAATTTCTTTTTGTCCCGTTTAATATATTTTTTTACGATTGATCGACGTTTGTGGGAGCAACTGGACTTCAGGATTGAAGAAAAGGTTTCATAAATAAATTTCTATGTCAGTAATTTAACACTGCATTAAACGTTATGATAATATGTTATGCATGATCAACTGTTTTTGGATATTATCATTAAGACAACAGGACATCCATCTTCAACAATTACATGTATCTTCAACAGTTTACATCGTTTGTTTAATCCTTTCAAATCTATGAATGACTTCACATTATGTCAAACGTTGCCATGGTTAACTCTGCTACTGCTTCTTTATATAACGAGTCTACGTGTGCAGTTTTAAACCTAACATTGACCTTCAGGTTTGTTCTAAATTAGTGAATACAAATTTGTGTATTTACTGGCATCAGATACGTATTTTTTTCTTTCCTCCT
>JAECUM010027227.1:0-10819 GCA_016617855.1 Megalonaias nervosa | reverse complement strand
AAATTAAGAAATTAAAGTTATCAGGAAATAGCTAAATTACATCAGATGACATTGCTAACAGAAGGAAGAAGTTATCAGTAAATAGCTAAATTACATCAGGTGACATTGCTAACAGAAGGAAGAAGTTATCAGCAAATAGCTAAATTACATCAGGTGACATTGCTAACAGAAGGAATAAGTTAACGTTATCAGCGAATAGCTAAATTACATCGGGTGACATTGCTAACAGAAGGAAGAAGTTATCAGTAAATAGCTAAATTACATCAGGTGACATTGTTAGAGGAAGGTCGAACTTATCAGCAAATAGCTAAATTACATCGGGTGACATTGCTAACAGAAGGAAGAAGTTATCAGCAAATAGCTAAGTTACATCAGGTGACATTGCTAACAGAAGGAATAAGTTAAAGTTATCAGCGAATAGCTAAATTACATCAGGTGACATTGCTAACAGAAGGAATAAGTTAAAGTTATCAGCAAATAGCTAAATTACATCAGGTGACATTGCTAACAGAAGGAAGAAGTTATCAGTAAATAGCTAAATTACATCAGGTGACATTGCTAATAGAAGGAAGAAGTTATCAGTAAATAGCTAAATTACAACAGGTGCTGCAGTTTTATGTATTTGGCAAAACTGCTGATCTTAGCAATACATTCCTTCATTTTGTGTTTATATTGTACAGTTGTAAGTGTGTTTTACTTAACTTCGTTATCATTTTAATATAACATTATTGAAGAGCTCTGCGCCTTGTAATTAACAGTATTTCTCTTTCACTCTTTAACTGCTCCATGTGAAACAGAAGGCCCCATGTGCTTGTACAAAAGAACTGAGAAGAAATAAGTTGAGATTTAAATTCATAAACAAGAGCGTACGGGTTCTATCCGAGATTAAATCTTTTATAATAATAATAATAATAATGAGGACTTTGTATAGCGCCTAATCATTAGAAGCTCTAAGCGCTTTACAACATTTGACAACACTTAAAATACATATATAATGATATGATTACAAAATTAAAAACAAACACCACGAAAGTAGAAACAGAAAATATGCTGTAAATATTTAAGGCAAGGATACATTATTAGGTCTTTAAGTCTGTTCTTGCAGTTGAAATAGGTGAGTTTTAAGAGCGCTCTTGAATGAGATCACTGTGTCTTTGTGTCTAAGTGCAGTGGGCAATTCGTTCCACGCTGCTGGGCCCTGGTATGCAAAAGAGCGTTGTCCATATGATTTCATCTTCATAGTGGGAATAATGAGAATACAAGTGTCAGAAGAGGAGCGTAAGCATCTTGCAGGTGTGTACACATGGGTGAGGTCAGATAGGTATGTTGGACTGGAGCCTGTCAGTGAAACGTAGCACAGAGAACAAATTTTGTGTTTAATTCTGGATCGTATGGATAGCCAGTATAGGGTACAGAGCAGGGGAGAGGCGTGCTCTGATCGTGGTACTCTAAGGATGATCCGAGCAGCTGTATTTTGAACTTTTTGAAGTTTCTGAAGTAGATATTGAGACGAACCAGACAGAATTGAGTTACAATAGTCCAGTCTTGAAAGTGCTAAGGAACACAAGTGTTTTAGTGGCATCAACTGAAAGATACTTGCGAATGGAGCTGATTCGTCTCAGCTCAAGATATGCAGCCTTGCATATGTTCATGACATGTTGGTGCAACGAGAGAGTACTGTCGAGAGTGACACCGAGGTTTCGTACTGACTGTGTGAATTTAATGTTGGTGTTGTTGATATTTATTGTCTGAGGTAAAGGATGTGAATGAGAAAGTCTTTTTGTTGTAATCAGGATGGCTTCAGTTTTATCATCATTCATCTGCAGCTTGTTACATGTCATCCATGATTTCACATCGGAAATGCACCCCTCTACGCCTTGGATGGTAGCTTCAACTTCAGCTGGATGGCTAGATTTGTATATTTGGGTGTCATCAGCATACAGTTGGTGAGACACTGGATGATGATCTATCTATTATAAATATTATAATTTTATAATATTTGTACAATATTTTCTAAATATTTGTAATCAGAATTTAAACTAATAAAGGTTTGGTTTCTTAACTCTGTTTGTCTATCAAGTAAATTGAATTGTTTTGCAGGAATTCCGATACCGAAAATATAGCTTAATATGTTCATATCATAGTCTATTGGCTCTGCTACTTATTTTACATTTTTCTGCAGTCTCTAACAGATCATATTAAAGAGATATTTACGCAAAATGATAAATGTTTGAATAGCTATTTAGCTTTAATTCATATTGTGCAAATAACGTGACTTTGTTTTAATAATGTATTTTATTATAAAGTGAAATGTAATAAAATAGCCAATCCAATTAGCCTTATTAATTTTCTCCGAGACTTGTGTGCATGGCTTTGACTGAAGTGACGTGCACGTTACAACGGTCTTAGCTTTTATTTCCATTTGTAATGCTTTTCAGTTGTTCATATCTGAGAGTCAGTCAACAGATAATTACCTTTTCCATACCAGATAATCATTAATTTCAAATTATAACTAGGATCTGTGTGTAACACATCCGATTATCACAAAACTGATCAGGATATGACTTCCATACGCCACTTGATTCTACACTTCCACCATCCCAAAAAGGTTTTCCTTTTTCGAGCCAAGGAAGCTTAAAAGTCAGCGATTGAAATTCATCACCATATTTAGCCCTCTCCGATAATCAAGTCTTAAAGACAAAATTATCGATACTAATTCATCACCATATTTAGCCCTCTCCGATAATCAAGTCTTAAAGACAAAATTATCTATACGGTATGATATGATTATGCTTCCTATAATTTAAAAAAATCATGTATAGTTTTCTCGTACATTTAAATCGACAATGTATTGAAGGTAATTTATTTTCACCACCACCGACCTGAGCTGTATACCTTTACGTAGGGACTGTACTGTTACCGTTACGTAGGGACTGTACTGTTACCTTTACGTAGGAACTGTACTGTTACCTTTACGTAGGGACTGTACTATTAGATATGTTAAACATTGTTTTCAAAGAAATTAGCGAGGGTTGTGTGACCAAACACCACCGACCTGAGCTGTATACCTTTACGTAGGGACTGTACTATTAGATATGTTAAACATTGTTTTCAAAGAAATTAGCGAGGGTTGTGTGACCAAACGTTTGGAATATTGAAAGAATTGGCTAATTTATGGGTAGTTGTCGATTTCTGAGCACCACTGTTTTAAATCTGCACTAAATAGTATAATAATAATAATAATAATAATAATAATAATAATAATAATAATAATAATAATATAAAACAACAACAAGAATAATTATAGTAATAATAATATAAACAACAACAACAACAACAACAACAACAATAATAATAATAATAATAATAATAATAAAGAAGAAAAACAATACCTAATGCAAGACAAACAAAGCCAGCTTAACTTTTAAATAAAACGTATCATTCGTATAATGCTTGTCAACTAGATTGTTTTCATGTTCCTGTTTAATTAATTTACAGGTAATACACACGAACTGCTTTAATTGATTTACAGGTAATACACACGAACTGCTGCTACAGATAACTGCCAACAGCTTGTGTTGAATGGCCACATTCTTGTTTTGTTTGACAGTACAGGGCACTACCAAATTTTATTTCTCCAACAATTTGCCATTACTCACAGTTTCAGCTCGAGGGATGGTGGTGGGGGTGGGGGTGGGGGGAGACCAATGGATGGGATGCTAGATGGATGGATCTATCATCAGGAGTTTATTTATTCAATAGTTTATTTATTTAAACCTGGACCAATTAATTCCATCAGCCGATAAAACGACTTTAGAATGTATTCATAGACGGAGCAACATAATTAACAAATGTATGTTATCGTCATAAAATAATTAAATTCAAACCATGTAACCAAGTTACAATTTTGGCTAAACAATGTAATTTTTAAAAGAATTCTGTTTTTAGTATTGTTTCATCATGTGATAATCTAACTGCGTTCGTGTTCACTTAAAACGTCATTTGTGGCACTAGTTACAAAATTGAAATAGTTTGCTCGCCAGGAAACGCAAAAACGCAGAAGTTCAAGAATTACATTTTACACAAATCTTGCACTGGATAATGCAAGGGATCGCGTGTATCAAGGATTGATTAAGATAAATGTAGAAAAGTACACAACAAACAGTGCAAAACTAGGTTTTAAACCAAACTATGCACTTTCGATTCTCACTGAGCCGTTGTCGAAGGCAATTACAAAGCTTAGACAAAAACGACAAAAAGAAAGCAAAAAATGGAGGTTTTACAAACATTTGCAACAGTGGATGACTACTGGAAGTATTGTTTGAATATTTTGGATGCGTCTTAAATGATTTTAGATCGAATAATAGAATGACTGACCTACAAAAGGACATGCAACAGCTAAAGTTTTCAACATTACTTCAAAGAGTCAAGAAGAGTTTTGTAAACTCAACGCTTCTTTAGTGTTTACCGACGGTTTTGTTTCTCTTAAATAAAGATTCAGCGAGAGTCGAAGCGCTTAGCAATGTTAAAGACTTGTTATTGTTATGTACTGTGCATTGCTGTGATATATATATATATATATATATATATATATATATATATATATATATATATATATATATACTGTATGTACGCTGTATCAATAATATACCACGAGATGTACAAATTTTTCATTAAAAGGAAACGAAGCTTGCTGAGTTTCCTTTTAATGAAACATTTATACAACGAGTGGTATATAATTGATACAGCGTACATACTATACATATATTTTATCTATATCACATACAAATACGTATATTTGCCTTTTGAACGGAGTTAGATTGACGAGAGGCAATTATGTATTGACTGGGTGAATGAACTCACATCCTTTCCGAGTGTGTCAGCTACAAAATGTAGTTCTGTCTTTTTGTGCCTGTTCACAATCACCTTTTCATATTGATAAGTTGATTCTTTTAATTTTTGAGTTTATATTTTTATTCACATTTATTAAATCAATATAAGTTACACTTATGATTTATAAATGAAACATGGTTTCAATGAAGAAAGTAGAGCACTAAGACTACAGACACATTGCTTCTTGAATGCTGAACGCTCATCTATTCATTGACGTACAGGCGCAAGGAAATTAGTGTGGAATAGAATCTAAGTGAAACGACGAGCCAACAAGAGGTAATTAAAATATTTTAATATATTTAAAGTTGATCTAAGTCATTATTCTGCTTTAATTAACATTACTACCGACCATAAATTTGTTTCTCTCTCTCTCTCTCTCTCTCTCTCTCTCTCTCTCTCTCTCTCTCTCTCTTCCTTTGATCGGTTTGACTTAACATTTACCATCATTCTTCATAGGTCCGGAGACGTTGTGGTATTACACAAGCGAAAATCATCTATTCTCGTCTTTTCGTGGATTTTCTCCATTATCTTGATTCGATGGTCAAAAGAAAGAGAGAGAGAGAGAGAGAGAGAGAGAGAGAGAGAGAGAGAGAGAGAGAGAGAGAGAGGCCTTTGAATATTTTCATATTTAATTAATAATAATAATCAATGTTTAGAACCTTATAATAGATTTAAGAAACAATAACAACATCAACAAAGCCTTAAATACATTACATATGTGTGGCCCGTAACCAAGACTTACTGTTTCGACCTGCATTTGCAACTTTGTATCATTGATAATATAAACACTTTAGACAGGTCCCAAGGGAAATGTAAACATACCGTTATGAAGAACGATATTGTCAGTTACTTGGTGCAGTTTCAGTTCAATGTTTTGTATCCTACCCAATTTCTTTTTCTCTCTCACTCCAGATTTCAGTATATTTTGTCACTTGGGCATGAGAGGGGAGGGGGAAACGGAAAAAGAAAGGATTGCGATTAAATTGTGTACCATGTTAAATTCATTTAGAAAACGGGGATTATTATTACATTTTGTCGTTCTTTTCATACGTCACTAATGATTAATGAATGGAACTTCATCATTGATCTATAGGACAGCACACAGTTCCAAGAATGTTTATGTATGCGTATTATTGTGCCATGGGAGGATCACAATTTGATATACCAATAGTATTGGCATATCAAATTGCATTATACCAACTCTTTAATAGCCATGTTGTTTTAATATATATATATATATATATATATATATATATATATATATATATATATATATATATATATATATATATATATATATATATATATATATATCCGTGCAGAAATATCTCCGTGAATGGAACCGCCTTGTAGTTGAAAAGGCGTTCTCTACAGAACCACTTCTCTTGACGGTCCATCAATCAGACAGCTTGTAATCCCAGAGTCATACCAGACCCTGGCCCTGAAAGGTATCCATAACGATATGGGTCATCAGGGCAAGGAGAGAACACTTTGGTTAGCTAGGCAAAGGTTTTATTGGCCTGATCTGGAGAAGGACGTGAATCGCAAGGGGGAGTCTTGCGAACGGTGTATACGCAGAAAGACTCCGGTTAGGGTAATGGCTGAATTAACCCCAATTCACACCGCTCATTGGAACTGAAATGGCAGGGATGTTTTCCTTCACGTACGCACCTCAGGCATGCAAGTGAGATAAAATTTGACAGTCTGTTCTTCCTGGACTACCCCTTGCTTTGATGTTTGTCTGGCAAATTTGGCTGAATAGTTATTTAGATCTTTTCTGTGTGGGCAATCTGGTTAGTTATATCTTTTCTGTGTGGCAAATTGCAGATTTCGGAAGTACCTGCTACCCCACAAACCCCCGCCCCCCTACACACACACATAAGGCACCTAGCTGGGAACATCAAGCAGGAGCTAGGGCAGACATACTAGCTGGGTGCGATCCTGACTTCGACAAGCCCATGTCGAGCAAAGACTTCCCACCATGACCCCGGCATAAGGTGCTTGTATCGAATCAAAGGTAAGGGACAGTCCAGGACACACACCCCTGCTGTCCCATAACCCCCCCCCCACGGACACGGACAAGCTCAAAGACAAGGGACAGTCCAGGCGGCTCTGCCTGCTGTCCCACAAAATACAACTAAAGTCTTCGGTTTGGTCCTTGAAGACCAAAAAATGCAATCGTGATCCTTTTGGACGGCAGCTCAAAACCTACAACCTAACATTAACTAAGAGGTGCTAAAATTGTAACGGATGGCCCACATCCAGCTAACTGGGAAAATTTAGAACCATATAAGTACGCTAAGTACGCGAAATTCCAACACAACATTATATTCTAAATTCACAACTCTGCAATATTCGGTCAATTGCTCAGGTGGCTCACACACTGTTGGTATAGGGACTCCCGTAGGTAATACTAGGCATAATTCGATCGAAGTCTGCCAGGCTGAGATAAAGCAGGGTGGACTTGATCTTTGGTGGCGGGTGGGGTGGGGGTTGCGGCCGCGGTGGGAGACCTGGTGGTGGGTCTGCGGTTTGGGAGCGATGTAGGGACGTCCACTTTATTTAGGGGATATGATGGCACCATGCTCATACCCCGGATAACACGGCACCGGAAAGGCCCAGCCTAGGGCCAAGCGCCCCCTTAAGGGGACCGTCGCCCAGCCTAGGGCTACAACCAGTCGCAGAAGCACTGAGTGCATACGCGACTATAATCCGATTTCAGTCTGTTCTTCCATCATTGTTATGTCTTGATTTTTTCTAAACACTTTAGATAAATTTTCACACACGCATACACTGACGCCATAGTACGATGGTGTGTTTGTTTCTTTCCCTTAACAAAAAGCTTATCCTTAACAAAAAAAGTGTGTGTTTGTGTGTTTGTCTGCACTCATACGTTTTGTGTGTTTGTGTGTATGTGTGTTTGTGTGCGCTCGTACGTTTGTGTGTATGTGTATGTGTGTGTGTTTCATCTTAACAAAAAAGACCTTGTCCCTACACTATGTGGATAGTATAAAATGTGTTTTTTCCTTCCCTTCTGTGTTGATAGTAGATATTGGGGTTATTTTGTTCCCCTTCTGTGTTGATAGTAGATATGGGGGTGTTATTTTCCCTTCTCTTCTGTGTGGATAGTAGATATAGTGTGTTTTTTCTTCTCTTCCCTTCTGTGTGGATAGTAGAATGTGTGTTTGTGTGCGTGCGCGTACGTTTGTGTGGAAAGTATAGTGTGTGTTATATGCATTCGCGTACGTTTGTGTGGATAGTAGATATGTATGGTGTGTTTTATGCGTTCGCGTACGTTTGTGTGGATAGTATATGTGGTGTATTTT
Source organism: Megalonaias nervosa (assembly GCA_016617855.1). Lineage (NCBI taxonomy): Eukaryota > Metazoa > Mollusca > Bivalvia > Unionida > Unionidae > Megalonaias > Megalonaias nervosa. The sequence continues at coordinate 2,600 of JAECUM010027227.1, read as the reverse complement.
TTTAATTCTCTTCCCGTTTGTGTGGATAGTACAGTGTGTATTATATGCGATCGCGTCCGTTTGTGTGGATAGTAGATATGGGTGTGTTTTTCTTCTCTTCCCTTCTGTGTGGATAGTAGAATGTGTGTTTGTGAGCGTCGCGTACGTTTGTGTGGATAGTAGATATGGGTGTTTTTCTTCTCTTCCCTTCCGTATGAATAGTATAGTGTGTGTTATATGCGTTCGCGTACGTTTGTGTGAATAGTATATGTGGTGTGTTTTATGCGTTCGCGTACGTTTGTGTGGATAGTAAGTATGGTGTATTTTATGCGTTCGCGTACGTTTGTGTGGATAGTAGATATGGTGTGTTTTTTCTTCTCTTCTCTTCTGTGTGGATAGTATAGTGTTTGTGTGCTTTCGCGTACGTTTGTGTGGATAGTATAGTGTGTGTTATATGCATTCACGTCCGTTTGTGTGGATAGTAAGTTTGGTGTGTTTTATGCGTTCGTGTTCGATTCGCGTTCGCTTCTGTGGATAGTATAGTGTGTTTTATGCATTCGTGTTCGATTCTGTGGATAGTATAGTGTGTTTTATGCATTCGCGTACGTTTGTGTGGATAGTAAGTTCAGGGCCACTCGACTGCCTCGAAACGATTTATTCTTTCTTGCCTAAAAAAAAAAAAATACCAATTTTCGTTTGTATAAGTTATGTTTAACTCCCAAAAACATTATTCTTACCTAAAATCTTTTTAGTCGGTTGTATGATTTGGGTAGGATAGATTGATGTTCATCAATCTATGGAAACGAACGCGAACGCATAAAACATACTATACTATCCACTGACACGAACGCGAATGCATACAACTTTGTATAGAAATGAAACAAGTGACACGAACGCGAATGCATAAATCACACTATACTATCCACTGACACGAACGCGAATGCATAAAACTTTGTATAGAAATGCAAAAGGTGACACGAACGCGAATGCATAAAACATACTATACTATCCACTGACACGAACGCGAATGCATAAAACTTTGTATAGAAATGAAACAGGTGGTATGACGTCACGGTACTTGCTACATTGTTGCAAGTGTCCAGTACCGTGACGTCATGCCACCTGTTCCATTCCTATTGTCCCTATACAAAATTCCCATTGTCCCTATACTGGCCTAGGGTGTGCTAGTCGCTATACAAAATTCCCATAGTCGCCATAGTGCCCCAGGGTGATATTTTGTCGCTATAAATCTTGTCGCTATAGTACAAAGTAGGGTCCCGTAATGCTAATTCCCACTGTCGCTATGATGCCCCACTACACTACTCGCATCACATTGTGGCGAGGATGCAGCAGAGCCTCACACGTACACGGAAAAACTGAAAGACAGCCTCCAATTTGCTTACACAGCCGCGGCGAGGGAATCGAGCAATAGCCATGCTAAGAACAAGGTCCAGTACGATAAGAAGGCCCGAGAGTCCAAACTTGAAGTAGGGGACCGAGTCCTAGTGCGCAACGTTGGACTAAAGGGAAATCAAAAATTAGCCGACAAATGGACCAAGGACGTATATCAGGTGATATCGATCCCCTATTTAGATATGCCAGTGTACAAAGTGTGAATGGTAGGAGGTCCGAAATCTGTACGCACATTGCATCGTAATATGCTTTTCCATTTCTCCTATCTTCGTTGCGATCCAGCCCCCATGAAATCGGTTCGGAAGAACCCGAGTGTACAAAAAGTAACCCCTAGAGAGTCGAACTCGGAATCTCTGAGTTCTGATTCAGACAGTGACAGGTATGTTATACCACACAGACGACCAGGTTGGGTCGGGAGGGAGATTGTTCGACCTCGTGAACACTCCACACGGACCGCCTCCAATAGTAGATCTCAATCTATTATCGATCCCCATATTAGCCAGCCTCTTGAAAGCGTAACCTTTCAAAACAGTGGGTCTAGGCAATATGAATGTAGTTTAAATGAACCAACGACTCATTTATCTACCCCCTCACGTGCCTTGCATGAGAGCACTCAAATCCGATACCCAAAGGTGCCTACCACAAGGTCAGTTCAAAACCCGACCGTATTAGAGGGAGACCCAGAGCGTCAGTCCGTGAGATTAGTCCAGAGCCCACCAGTACCACAGGTGTCACAGGAAGACTCAGGCCAGCAACCGGTAAGGCGTTCTACCAGAGACAGAAAACCACCCGACCGGCTAGGCCAGTTGGTTTATTCCCAGACTATTTATTACGTGTAGGTTACTGAGATCTATCTTATCTTTCAGGCGTTCTCTTTTGATTTTATTTATTAGGTAGGAGGGATTCTGAATATCCCATTTATTGTCAATCTGACAAAAACATGTAAATATAAGGAGTCAATTTAACATCATTATGTTAAGTAATTGTAATTTCAATTTCATTGGTTTTATATATTTAATTTTCATTGCCGTGTAATTTAACTTATTAAACGCTGTAGTTCCGTTTAGTTTTTACTTGTCCTCCGTCTTATGAACTAATATTACTGCGGAATGATGGATAAATGGGGGGGGGGGTAGTAGTCTTCCTGGGAGAATTGGGTGGGTTCGAATCCCACTGGGGCTGACCTACTAGGTCAGTCACGCTAGTAC
>JAECUM010027226.1:0-41640 GCA_016617855.1 Megalonaias nervosa | reverse complement strand
GAGAGAGTAAAATGTTACATCATCGATAGTACTGTAAGGGTTTTCCTGGAAATTCGGTATAAAATCTTCTTGTAGTGGGTTGTTTTGATCTTCATATATTGGAGCAGTAATTTGGTCATCATTAGCAACTCTGTTGGTTCTTTTTACTTTGGCAGACAGTTTCAGTTGTTTATTCCCTTGAAAAAAATGATCGTTAAGAATAATATCTTCATTGTTATATTATTGTAACTGTTGTCAACAACAGTGAGTCTAAAACTGAGTTCACTTTGTAATTTTTAATTGGTTTTCATTATTTCTATACTTTAGAAAATTTGGATTTAGTTTTGCTGGTTAGAAGGAAATTTAATATTTTCAAGTGTCTTACTTTACCATTTGGCAACAGGATAGCTACTTTATCGACGTTTATTGGGAATTTTGGAAAGACTAGGAGAAGCGTGATACGGAAGCATGATAAAATCATACTGATTTGCCTTTTGCGCCAATGCCTGAATAATATTAACAATCCAACAACGAGGAGGAAGACGGAAACAATAACTGGCCCCATCCAATATTGTACAGATTGGAGATCTGAAAGATGAAAGAAGTTGCGCATTATTCTGTGTGAGTTTTAAGTATTAAAAATAGTCGAAACTATGATGCATTCTGGAACATGACATTAAATATATGGCAACTGCAAGAAAAATATATTGAAATTAAAATGAAACAATGGGGATATTACGTAATGTTTGCACCCCATGCAATCTAAAATCATATAAAATAAACATATATCCTGTTATTGGTTGAATGTCCTGTCGTCTAATGCATCTGAATGTAAATATACATTTAAGATTTGCAAGAGTACAAAGAAAATATCTCATTACCTAATTCGTGCAACACGTCCTAATATTTCAATCAAGCATAGTTCTCTTTTGTGTGATATTGTTGATAAACACGTTTGGTTTGAATATTCTTCTGTAGAAGGTCTGAACAACGTATCTTTTTCTTATCTACTGGCTTTACCATGAGGATAATGTTGATTATTTCTGAGGTTAAATCTGCTCGTTAGGCATGTTATATTTTATTAAAATTTCTCTGAAAGGTCGAACACAATCCTACAATAAAAAAGTCGTAAGTAACACTTAAACTTAATTACCTTCATTTTCTCTTGAGAGTAGAGGGACTATGGAAGATAAAAAGAAAAACAATTGGTCGGTGAATATGCTCTTAAAATAAGTAACAGAAAAGAGTGAAAAGCAACAAGCTTTGTAAAATTCAATAAATAATTTATTTCCCTAAAATACAAAGTGAAAATGAAAAAAAGATCTTAAGGTATCGCAAATTAAATCCCAAAGTAATCATATAATTACATAAATAAGTTCTAATAATAAAAGTTCTGAATAAACTTTAGTAGAAATCCAAATTAAATCCAACACTAAAAGTGTTGATGTGCCTGTGGCGGTTTGTATCGTGTTGTTGTACCAATAGTCTTTTTTGAAACAGTAATATAATTCCAGGTTTGAATTCACTATAAATCCAAGTTAATGGATCTGTCCCAGAATATTCTTTTGTATTTCCAGAGAAAAATCACTTGAATTAAGGAATTTGAAGAAATAAATTAAAACCAAAATGAACTACTGGACACAACAATAATACAAATTGATTCTGCTAGATCTTAAGCACGAATGAATAATATTTTCATTGGCAAGATTTTATAGTCCTATACTTGACCTCAGGTCACAAGTATCATTTTTAAAAAAAAAATACCTAATTGAAAATAAACTTCTAGAAACTTCTTAATGTTTACAAAAAAGAATGTTAGTTATAATTAGAAAGTCTGTTACAAAAAGTATAATATATAACCTGGACTATGCTAGGTAGGAGACGGGAATCCGGATAACTAAGCCCAGATCCAAACAAACATGTTTGCTTCTATTAGTAATGATAATAATATTGCACCCATACACTTAGAGAATATTTTATCTATGTGTTAGTTGCTTACAAAATTAAAACAAATCAATAATTCGCTTTAAGTAGAACATAAACTTGATTTTGGACAAGGTTAAGTCCAACATTCCATGCTACATTACAATAGTATATAATAAAATAGAATTAAAAAAATTATCAAACTAACTAACAGACAATGCAAATTAAATATACGTAACACAATCAGCCAATTAAATCTCTGAAATCAACCACTGCCATTAGTATCACCAAAAATAAATATATTTTATTATGCGATCGAATGTTCTGCGAATGTAGATATGCACATCTTCGTACGTACTTATATAGGTATGTATCTATGCGATGTGAGTGTTAGGGTTACAATTGTAAACAATGGATATTTTAGTCACAATCAATAATTTCCAGCACCATACTGGATTTTTCAAAGTATAAATGCTTGGGACACAGCATAAATGTGTTTTGCACAGGAATCTTATACAAACGGTCTCACTAAGTTCATCATCAACATTACAATAAATACAAACGCTAGACAAAATTATGTTTAGAAATGTTTCCAGCATTGGTTTTGTTTTTCCCTAAATAAAAACCAATACATTAAGAAGTCTGCGGATGTACAGAGATGACAGGCACAAATGCCATTCGTATATGATGATGGTGGAGAATATCTCCAAGGCTCTAACTAGTTCCTATGTTTTTGGAGGTGTCTCCACCAAAAACAAAAATGTACAACCAGATGTTCAATCATATAACTGTCTTTTAGGCGACTTAAAGTGAGCTTATCTCAAGCAAATTAAATTATTTTTTGTGCACATCTCATGAATATCAAAAAATATTTTTGTGAAAAATTTCCATGAAGCACTTTTAGCCCAATCAAATCAAATGTAGGCGTTTTCTCTGATGCACATTAAGAAATGGTAGAGCTCAGATGTCCTTTTAGGTAAAGTAACTTGAAGCGTGTTTATCCAAACCAGACTAAGATGGTGTTGTAAGCTTATGATGCACACTAATAACTAAAGAGTTTAACGTTATAGTTCAGAACGGTCTTTAAGGCATAAATCGTAAATAAAAAGGAATAATAAAGCAGGTTTTGCGCAACCAAACCAAAATATTTGTGTGAGTTTTGTGATTGTACAAATATATTAAGAGTTTAATTGTTGTTTATGCGTGTATCGTGGTATGCAGGATGTATGATACGGCAACGGAGAGTTAATATCACGATAAAAGCAGATAAAATATCATTAATCTGAAGTGCATTATTCGATGTATGATTCAGCAACTAAGATTTTCCACGATAAAGGCTTAAATAAGGATGCCGAACTCTTATATCCTGAACACATTTACTTTTGTCCTTCATTCTGTTTTCTTTTTTCATATCTGTTTTTCTTCTCTGGCCTTCAAAACCATGTCGCAAAGAAATATTTTCTCATTTTGAAAACAGCTAATTTTAGCATCAGAGAAAATTTGAAAGCCTTACGTAGATCACTTTTCCTGAATGAAAGTCAGACTAACGTTGAGTTTTCTAAGTATCAAGTTGGAAACAAAGGAAGAATAATTATTTATCCACATATGTGAAGAAATACTGAATTCTTAAATCAACGTTTAGTTTTGAACTATGAATGGTAGCATATTGTAGAAAAGAGTATGCTCTTATTTTTATCTGCATCAGAAAAAAAATACCTGAGAAAACTGAATGAACAAAAATGAATCTTAGCTCTGTCTTCAAACTCAGCATGATGATCAACTCAGTGAAGCTAATGTTTTAAAGTTTGCATGAACCTTCCTCCATCAACCCTACCTCACGTCGAAAAAGAAAAACAACAGTAATATAGACGTAGTAATATTGAAATACTTCAGCTCTGCACTAAATGCACTTGCTCTACTTGTACAAACTCAATTTTTACACTAAATTGAACCCCGACGGCAAACGACCTGCGCAGGTTTTCATATTAATAATGGAACTTTAAGTGCAAAATAAAGATTTCTACTTCATTACACTTAATGATATTTTTCCAGTATTTTATTTGCAGAATTTTTTTGAAAACAATGACGTAAAGTAAAACAATGACGTAAAGTCAAACAATACAGTTATGCTACGAATAAACATGCAAATGCAGTCACCTAACAATCGATATAATAAATTTTGAAATGATGTAAAGCCGTTTTTATGTTGGTGTTTATCATTTCTTGTACCTCTTGCATCTCTTTATAAGTTTCTTAAAATGGATAAATTCTGAAGCAAATTGTATACACAATAAACCTTAAACTTCTCTCTCTCTCTCTCTCTCTCTCTCTCTCTCTCTCTCTCTCTCTCACACACACACACACACACACACACACACACACACACATGTATGTATGTATGTATATCAATGATATGCCACAAGATGTTTAAATGTTGCATTAAAAGGAAACAAGGCTTGCCGAGGCTCAACTCGTGGTTTGTTACTCCAGTTTGGATGAGACAGCGCCATGTGGAACGATTTTAAATCTTTCCAAAATATGAGACTCTCCCAAGGCTCAGAATCAATGTTGAGGTGTGTCAATGATGACATGAAGGAAGTTTTGAAGCCTTTGTTCCGATATACCTGATATTGCTTTCCCTTCTTCAACTCACCATAGAAAGTCGTCTTTTGTAATCGCTCGTATGACATCCTGGTGATATGGCCTTCTCATCTCATCTGCTATTTCATCAGCAAAGTGCGAATCCTTGGAATGTCTACCCTTGTGATAACCTCAGTATCTGGGACCTTGTCCTGCTCCAGGTGCTTTGCCATACTTGTGTATATGACTTATTGCACGGTGCATTCTCAAAGACCAAATGTACTGCAAAGGTTGCTGCTTGTCCTATATTCAATTTTATATTGATCGCTGTCTATTGAGCGGGCACCATGCTTGTAGGAAGAATTAGTTTTGCAACGGTATCGACTTCATCTTTTTATGTAACTTGTAATGTATGATTGTTTTATAATAAGGGCGACTTAATCCATCACGAGTTTTGTATCAGTATATAACACTTTCTCGTTATTATACGTTAAATATTTGCGTTCGAGTGGATACAAGTTCAGTCTAAAAGTAATCCAACTTACCTTTTTCGTGATGCAAGATAATGGAGTCAGACATTTTTGTAATATTTGTTCGTTGATTTGTAACATAACACTTATACTGTCCGGCCATTCTTGGCTCAAAGTTGATAATAATTAGTTTCTCGCCTTTAGCAATGTCATGACCTTTCCACCAAAATATGCACTTTGGACTGCAATTGGCGAAACAATCTATTGTAAGAAGCTCATGCTCCTTGAGATAAAAGTGGCTTTCCTTGACACTCAGGGATATATTGTCTGGTCCATCTGAAAGTAAGTTAGCAGGAAAGAAACTTGATATTTAACATATAAGAGCTATGCCCATCACGGAGAGATATTGTTCATTCTAATATTTTATTTAAGGTCTATTGTTGCTATCTACTGTAATGTATATATAATATACATGCATATTGTGCTAGTAGATTGAGCTATGTATATATGTGAAGGAAGGCTCTTCGTACAAATTAAAAACAGGTTAAAATAACACACATTGTACATGCTAAGACATGGGGACTACAGGGCCGATGTAGACCTTAATGGTTTCAATGGAAGGCTCTGTAATAGCTGTCGATGGCAAGAAATTCCAAAGACGAATGCCTGTAGGAAAGAAGGAACTTCTATATGCGTGCACGGAACAGTATGGCACCTTATATCTATTTGCATGGCCTCTGGTTGATGCTTCTGCGGGGATCAAGTACGCAGTTGTTGATATTTCAGCCAGTCGGTTAGTACATCATGACGACCTTGTTCTGTTGAAGACGGCTTCTCAAGTCTTCCCAGTGAAAGTCCTTCAGCATGGTCGTGACGCTACTGGTTCGTCGATAGTCAGCGTGACAGAATCTTTCTGCCCGCTTTTGTACTCTTTCTAGTTTGGCTGCATTGGTTTTGGAGTGTGGGTCCCAAACTGTAGAAGCGTAATCGAACTGTGGGCGTACGAAAGTCTTGTAGCAGCAAGCCTTGATGTGTTTTGAGCAGGATGACAGGTTTCATTGCAGCTTCTATTGGCCTTTTTTGGTTCCCGAGTCTATGTGGGAGTTCCAAGATAGTTTGGTGTCCACGATGACAATAAGGTACTTGACTTTGTTACTCTCGCTCAAGCTTGCTCGTGGACAGAATAGGAGGTTTTAATGACCTTTCGCTATTTGGTTATGCGTATGTGTTCTCAATCGGGTGGGTTGAAATTAATTTGCCATTTTCTCTCCCACTCCTATAACTTGTTGAGGTCTTCTTGCAGTAACACTGCATTTTATTGGGAAATAATCACTATATAGCAGACAAGCATCAGCGAAGATTCTGACTGTAAAGAAAACACTTGATGACAGGTCGTTGATGTATACTAAGAATTGGAGAGGCACTAGCAAAGTTCGCTGTGGGACACCTGAGGTCATTGAGGAGGGTGATAAGACAACCCGTCAAGCACGACGTGTTAGTTTCTATATAGGAAGCTTCCGGTCTTTGTTTTCAGTGTTGGAGCTTGATTGCAAGACGTTGATGGGACACTTTTTCGAACGCTTTGCTGAAATTCAGCAAGATGGCATCTATCTGCGGTTTTCTGTTCAATCCTACTGCAAGCTTGTGAACAGTACTAATTAGCTGGGTCTCACAGGATCCTTTCTTTCTGAAGCCATGTTGTTGGTCATCCTTTTAACTCTAATCTTATTAATCGTATAGATAACGGGCACATGTTTTGCATGTAACCGTTATCTATAGAGCTCTCTACGCAAACGAGTCTTCTGCCTGCTGATGTGTCGCACGCTATAATATCTTAACCTTTAAACTGCTATTGCTGGCATCATTTTTACTCACTATGCCCTTTTTCCCCCGACATAAGTGTATAATCCACAAAGGCCGAGAACAAAGACCGGTTGGAGACTAGAAAGGAGTATGTGCCATAGATTATTAATACGCTCTTTGGTACAGAAAGTGAAAATAAGTTACCTGCTTCAGCTAAGGTGTGAATAACAAAACACCTATTGGTCAGCCATTTGCTGAGTGAACAGAAGGTTAATTAACGTCCCTATACAATTAAGTAAAGCCCCAATGGAGCCGTTAGGTGCAAAAGAGTTGCATATGTCAATTCACTTGAATAATGGAAAATCTTGAAAGATATTAGTCTTCACCATCGTTAAGTGCCTTTACAACTAGATAATATCGACAATTCATGACATTATGCACCATTTAATTTCTCCCTCGAGCTGAGAATAGTGGTCAAGTTGCACATGCGCACAAATTAATCCGATGTTGGTCAGCTACATCTGTGGGCCGACGGATTTCAGCCGAAATGTGGAACACAATATTTGGTAACGTCACTGTTATAAACAAAACGAACCAACACTACGCTCTGTCGAATACGATAGGTGATTCTTGTGATATCATTCTCGATTACTTTGTTCCAAGTATAAATGAACTGTATACAAAATGAAGGGAAAAGGTCAATAATATTGTTTGTGATATGTGTACAAACTTATTTACTTTCAAACTTCCCATACCCCCTTAAAAAAGCAGGGACACCTCTCTTCCTTCCCTCTCGAATGTTTTTTTTTTGTCCGTCATGTGCGAATGCTGTTATTATTGTCACCTTCACAATTTGTCGAACGTATGCCGTCATTACATTTGAATCACACTCCTAAAAGGAACAGAAAAACGAGCGACTCCAGCGACTAAATTAAGGGTGGCACCTCTTAATTCTAAACTGAATATCTGAGCGGCTTTTAAACCTTATATCTTGATTATTTCAAAGAACGGTTTTTGTCAGATAGTATTTTTTTCAACAAATCATTTCCTTCCTTCTCAACTTTAGCTAAACTGGGAGAATGGTGAAATGTATGTAAAACTGCGGCATTGGGGATCTAGATGATCTCCCTTGTATTAAGCTTTACATGTAAAAAACTGCCTGAGGTAGTTGTCTGTGCCAAATACATCTCAATCAAGAAAAACTCGAATCGATAACAGCTACATGAAGATTCAACACAAGAGTTTTCATCTTTTAATATTGGGTATCAAATTTTAATATCATGAAGCTTATAACTACATGCGTATGTATGCACACACACAAACACACACACACACACACACACACACACACACACATATATATATATATATATATATATATATATATATATATATATATATATATATATATATATATATATATATATATATATATATATATATACGGAAATTACTTACAGGTTACTTCGATTCTGTAAACATCACTCTCTATTGAACAGTTATGCTCCAAGGTTTCACTGGAGAAGCTGCTTCTTGTTTCATTCAAACATACTTGACATGAAACTTGGCTGAAGTTGTCAGTCATGCTCAAACGAGATAGATGAAGTGCATTCACGTTTCGAGAGTGTTCTATCCATGTTCCATTTATTTTCCACTTAAATATAAAACATTTCAGTCGATGTGGAGTGTCGCAGGTCAGTTGAAACGACTGGTGGAGAACAGGTGTACCTACTTCTATTATTATTGGCTTCCCTGAATGAAAACATACACATTTCTCTTCATTATTATAAAGAGATTTACATGCCATAATGAGAAGACTCATTTTATTCAAAGACAAATGTATCAAAACAGTATTATAAGATTATGAATCTATATATTAGTCAATCATACATTGTGCTCATTATGACATAGGCAATTCCCAATAAGGAGAGTTCAATTTACAATATAAGTTGGAATAGAACAGATTGATTGATTCTATCAAAACAATAAGTAATTACAGATTAAGAGAAACCATTTCATATGGGATGTAAATATATTTTACTCGAAATTACGACCAGCTCAGAAGTAATCCTGTTTCAACAATAATTCGGATTAAACTTGAATAACTACTAGCATAAGCCATGGCTTATGTTTTAATAAACCTTCTTGGGTCGCTTGGACTTCAGTGATGGAGTATATATTTTAAAGTGTAAGTAGACAAACCAGGATAAAATGAAACAGGAAATACAAGAACTCATTTAAAACAAAAGATCCCCAACCAAACGACCCCCCCCCCCGAAAATAAATAGCAACATATTAAAAATTAAAAGCATATTCGAAATCCAAAGTTCATGTTTTTGTTTTAGAATTTCCTGGCACACTGTGATATCAATGTTGCATATTGCTAATTAGATTGTTTGATACACCATTCAAACATAACAAACTTTAGTTTAATTTGATATTTTCACAGGTCACGTGGCGTCGTTTATAGAAATATATTTCATAGGTGGATAATTTCTTATTCCCGTCTTGTTTAATGATTTCACCCATGGGATGTACATTTATACCGGAGATGGGTAACTATAGTAAGTGTCCCAGACAAAATAACTCATGGATATTTAGAGAAACAATATTAATATCGAGACAAACATCACTACTGTATCTAAATCAATAGTAACATAACGCCTTGTGCAGCGGGGCCTGATGATCATTGGGCTTTTGGACCACCTTATATAGACTATTTGGGGCTCTGTTGTTTTCCTAATCTAATTAACGCAGTCGCCTTATGCGGCGGGCCCTGATGGTCCTGGCGTTTGGGCCACTTTATAAAAATTCATGATGAGGTGGCTGTCATCTTTTGGTTGAGAGGTGTTAGAATGGTAGGGTTAAAGGATGAATTGGTTTGTAGGTTAATTTGGGAAGATGGTCAATTGGAGACGCTTCGCTTTATATGGTTCAAGCGCGGACGTGATAGAAAACATCCCTACGGTGTTTAGGGTCGGAACGCTATATACCTTATCTCATGGTGAGTGATAGAGAGAACTCAAAGAGCATGTATAGTGATTAACATTTTTTAAAACAAACACTTATTTTTCATAACATTTTTATTCAACCCACCATTAACCAACACATTATAAAACAATTCATACAATATCAAATAACACATTTTTGACAAGGTTGAGAACGTTTGTGAAGTCAAATTAGACTTCCACTGATGGAAGTCATTGGGTTATTGATGTACGCTACGTTTCCTAGCTAAGGACAAGAGATATCCATAATTGTCACAAAACCATAAATCTACTTTTTCATCGTTTCTAGAAGAGTCACGATCAAAATAAGTCATTCAATGTTCTAACGGATATCCAAGACTGCGATGATGAAGAAAATACACACAATATTGTCCACACACCATGGAATCTGTGCCATTTCACTTTATTGAATCGTGTCGTTTGGACATTTCTTCTCATAAATTCAATGATGTCGTCTTCCAAAGGTTGTAATCCACACGAATCAAAGTAGTTCACTGGGGTCTTTGCCGTCTAGTTTCCCATTGATGCTTTGAATCTCCGAATAAGTCAGCGAAGGAAGAAATGGTTACACTGGTCTTTACATCACTTTATCCCAGTAGCAATAACAATTCCTTTCCAAAATTCTGTCAAGATCTTTGCTCAGGAAATGCTTAGCTAACAATTCACACCAAATTTTTTTTCTTTGAATATGTATAAAAAGTCATTCACTCTACACACATACTTCTTACTCCTTTCTAAGAGAGATCCGATGCATTGGATCTCCGATGAAGTCAACGGAGGGAAGGAACGGTCACGCAAGTCTTTATACCACTCCTTCAATACTATCTCTTCTCTTAGAAGAACCCAAGTGTACTCATGATACTTTTCAAACCTCTCTTCTTGACTCATATTACACTTTATCAAATATTCATTTGTTAAATATTGAACACATGAATATTCGTTAATCATGAGATTTTTAATTTTTCTGCTAGGTGTTTAGCATAACTCCTGATTAAAAGTTCTTCTTGTTCTGGACATCTGTGCATCATGTTCTCTTCATCTTCTTCTTTAATGGTGGGTGGAACTGTTTTCACGATATCCTCCCATTCTATTTCCAAAGATTCTCCATCATTCAAAGAGGGATAAGAGTCTTTCATAGCTTCTAATAGTCTATAATGACTTTTCTCAAGCTGTTGACTTCTAGAATGTTGTCGAATTCGGCATACAAAATGACGTTCACCGTCTTGGTTAGAGCTTCTGCAAGCTGAAGTTCCACTCGCAGCTGACCAGATTTTATAGGGTGGAAATGTCTTTCGTCGCTGCCTTGGTCTGGAGTGAAATCAAAGGCCCACAAAGCGTAGCCTCCTGCAAAATCATCGTACGATATGCCGTGGCTGGTGTTGGTCCCTAACTATCCCGTGGCTTCGTAAAGGGACAAATACGATCTCAAGTAATTCTTCTGGACAAAGTTAGGTTCGAAGGGTGTGGTACACAAGGTTTTGCCATCGCGACTGACTTCGATCTTGGACACTCTGTAGTGCTTAAACTCGAAAGGATTGGCAGTTATAGCTCCGTTGAGGGCTTCGTTGCTGACGATGCCAACGATTAAACGTTTAGGTAACTATCCTTGGAACAGTTGATCTCAGATCTTGGATCGGAGTCCATCGGTAATGTTGAAGGTTTTCTGTTCCACATGTCGTATCGGATACTTGGCGGTAGTTCTGCTCAAAGTGTGACTAATGTCGTTTCCCACATTAAGTATCAATTCCACGCGTCGCACATAGAGTTCTTGGATGATGGCTTTGTACTCGTTGGCATAAGCCATCAAATGGAAAACGGTACTGCTGAGATTCAGTCTCAGGCTATATCCACTCCATTCAGCAAATACTTTTCTTGCAACCACATATCCAAATGCAAACGATCCAGCAGTTCTAAACTACGTCCTTGCAGGGTTTTCTTTCAACGGTCGTTAAATCCCACATTGTGAGTTCGTCATCTGCTGTCAGGACTGTGTCGTCAAACTTGTCCACGCCTGCTGTGTTAGGTTTCCATACCACGTAAGCATCCAGATGAGTGTTCTTGGCCTCTTTTCTGAACGTCAAGATATTTCCCAGGTATGCTCGGTAAGGGTAAGTATCCATGCTGTTACTGACCAGTTTGTTATTCAAGTACAAATCAACTTCGTTGAACAAGGAATGCATGAAATGGTGTTCACGGGAGCTACTCCAGGAGCGGTGTCGTCCGTTTTGATCACTTTGACTTTACGGTATAAGTAACTGCTATTCAGATCGATGTAATCTTCGGGCTGTCGTTTGATTTCAAATTTGATGTGGGCTGAGGTCGTCAAAGAGGAAACGGGATGAAATTCTGCCCATTGGATTCTTGCATAGTCATCATGGTGGGTGGCATTGCAAACAGATCCAGTTCCGACTTGGAACATTCCCAAGACTCTCGGTGCATCATTTTTTCTCTCTGTGATTTAATAATCAAATACGTCTAATTCTCGGACGGTTCTTCTTTTCTTGGACTTTTTGCTCTGACTGTGTGAAGTCCTCTGGAGGAGTGTCTTCCTCGTCTTTTCCTGCCTTGTCCTTGTGGTGGATACAGGGAAGCAGGAATGCCTGGCACAACAGCGTCCAGGGCATTTATAGGAGTTTCTCGTCGGGCCAAAATCTCTTTGCCAGATTGAAGCAAGACATTTTTGCCTGCTCTCAAGAAGGCTTCTTTGGGATTTTCTTTGTCGATGATAACATTTTGGAGAAAGTGTTTGCATTGCGTCAAACGGCATCATTCAAGGCGTGCAATCCTCACGTCACCATCGGTTTCAAAACGGGGGGGGGGGCCACCGAACGAAACGCCGATTTCAATATATCTCCTAAACCACGTCCTCGATGTCGAGCGAATCCTCGGTACACTGGAGACATGACTTACAAGCCGTTAGAGAATCTTTATCGAACATGGAGTTCACGGTGAACGTGATAGTTGATTCCACTTTCTTCGTCAGTAGTCACGGCAATGAAAGGAATGACTCGCAGTAACGGTGCGGAAGTTTGTCCCGCCAGGTTGTACTCTACCACATCGGAGTACACAAAGATCAGATTCAATCCTTCGTTCAATTCTAAACTTTAAAAATCGGCTGTTGCTGAAAATGCTGATGTCAGTGGAAACCTTACCATTAGATAAGGTGATCTTCTCTCCACCCAACATGCCAAATACACTGGGATCAAAAGTGATGGAAAACATTTGGGCATCCGTAAATTTCATCAATAGGCGATGAGCCTCTTTATGGTACTCAATCGTGACAGGTTTCTTCTGTTTTGTAAGGCTATGCCACACTGAGTGGCAATCGCTTCCACCAAATGTTGACCATTTTAAAATAATAGCCTGATGTAATTTTCATCTCATGCATGCTCAGGGGAGAATGGGTTTGTGATGGTTTTGTAGATTGGTAAAAAAACCCCAGGATCATTGGTATCCAAGTTTTCTTGTACTTATATATTCCGGATTTCGACCCAAAACTTCATTTGATTTTCTGTGAGGTTTAGAATTTGTGTAGGGTGAATCATTTCGACCAAAGCCACTTCCCAATGGGCTTCGTGATCCAATTGGATGGCCTAAGGTAATTTGGCCGTGAAACAGCACAAAATATTGTGGGGAAACACATTCATGGTACTGTCACTGGGTAAAGTTCAGTAAAAATGGTTATTCATAATTCCTGAGTTCTGCTGTCCGAAGAGTCACTTGAAGTCAGAGGAGTGTCCAAAAGAGGGTTATTGTGCTTGCTTTGGTGGTGACTGTTGGAAGGGTGACTGGTGTTGGTCGCAAGGCTACCGTTGACATAATCATGAGTGGACATCATCTTTTTAACCCAAGCATTGAGTTCTTCTCGTTGGGGTGTGGGGGAAGTGGTCAACAAGGACGCTGAAATCTCACTAGGGATGGGAGCTGCTGACGATGTTTGAAAGACTTCTCGTGCCTCTTCTTCCTCAGGCATCCGTGTGGCTGCATCTGTCTTGATTCCTGGGGGGTGGGTGGTGATGGACTTTTCATCAGGGTTTCTAAAATCTTTCAGAGACGGTCGAGTTGTTTCGTCTACAGCCATCGTTTGGAATTCCATCCATCGTTTGTAAAGCACTAAAGTCAGTTTTCGTCCTTCCATCAGATTCCAAAGGTCACGTCTCAGATCTTTTGACCTCAGAGGTCCCTTTTATCTTCTTGGTCCTTTTTATCTTGCTCCCATGAGTCCTCCTAGCATTGTTCCCAGTACTCCTTTCGCAAGGATCCTATCAACATGGGCAAAATTCCTCCGCATTGTACCAGCATCTTTTTATTTTGACGGATGAGTATTTTTGTCTTGACCATTTGGCGAAGAACGTGTCGGTGCTTGGCTAAGCAGTCTTTCTGATACTGAGGCAAAGGTATCGTGCCTTTCAAGACATTCAGGCAACATTCACACACGGTATCGACGACGTCTTTCGAGGATGTTTTGAATGAATTGTTTTCGTATGGGTGGAGGGGCTTTGGATAGGACGGACAAGACGTCCCAATGTTTGGCTAAACGAGGAGACAGTACTTTCCTTTTCTTTCCTTTGGGGTCAGAAGAGGGATGACTTCTGGGGAGTGACATATTTGTGTGTTACGGAGCATAAAAACACTGATGCCTATCGTCTGGTACAGGTCTTTTTTTATAGTGGAATGCGTCGCCACTGATTGTTTTTACGTCGTATCAACTTGATGAAAGGCCTCACGCGTGGTGGAGGGGTTTGCAACGGTCGAAGTCGGGAGATGTTTTGCTTGGATAAATCCAGTAACATGCCAGATCCCTCTTGGACTTTGATGTTGGGGGCAGGTAATTTGTTAGCAGCTGACGCAGCAGCTGAAGAGGTGGACGGTGTAACCGCTGGAGGAGAAGGGATATAGCGCAGGGAAAGTCACTTTGACACGAAGACAGACAAGATAAGAGTTTTTATACTTCTTTCAGGACAGATTATTGCAAATTAAATGGAACACGAAATACAAAAATACATAAAAGATAAAGAGTTAAGTAAAACGATAAAATACACATCAAAACGATCAAAGTGGAATATAAACAAGTCACTGTACAACATTTTTGGTGACGAAAATGTGGTGTCCTAGGAACAGTTTGTAATGTAAGAATCTTAGAGTCTCTACACTTGGCACAGTCACACAGGGGTTCTCCCGGCTTCAGAATCACTGAACCTGAGTGGTGTCTGCTTGAAAGGAATCATCCTTCTGGCTTGGCAATGGTAGTCGCAATGAACTATTGATCTTGGACGTTTTGTTTTTTAATATGCTGACCAATATCGTCATGTCCGTACGGCAAAGTGAAGTTATTGGAAAGCCGAATTCGCTTGTGGTACACGATTTAATTCAGTTTTTTCCAAAGGTCGACGGACGATTTGGTGTGTGGCTAAACGTACAATTTTGTAAGGTTGATAGGTGGTCACTTTAAAATGTTGATCCTCTTTAGACTGCAAGGCTTCTTTTAATACTCCAAAGTTCACCTTTTGACTGGTGCGATAATTGAGAGTCAATCCTTTCACTTTACACTCGGTGTGCACTTCTTGTGACTTACGGTATTCGTAGCCGTAAGTGTTGGGACTTAGAATCTTGTCGTCGGGAAGCTCGTCTGTCCAGGCTCCTAAATGGTCTCCTTCGATGTCAGGGTGACGTTGACACAGGCGATCGATGTACATGCAACTGTCCGTGTCAAAATCAGCACACGATCTCCAAACAGTTCTAAAGATTCGTAAACTTTTAAGCGAGCATTGGCTGTCACGTAGGCCGCAATGAGACATTTCAAAATTCGTCAGCCTGTGCAAAGTCCAGTTCTTCTTCGTAATTGACTAAGATCAAGTCCTCACGAGGAACGTTCACGTGTTTCATGGTTTTGGTTTTGTCATGAATCATCTGGAAGTAGCGGGAAGGTTCTGTCAAATACTCCGTCTTGGGCAAACACGGTTGTTGTGCCATTTTGCCCCATAAGCAATTCAACATCACTTTGGCAAACGATCGTCGACCTTCGTTTTTCTCTATGTGGTCTAAAGTGATGCCTTCCTGCTCGAAGTATTTCTCTTTGAATTTCCTTTGGTCATCGGGAGTGTGACACCAGGAAGGATAGCCGCTGGCTTCTTGTTTCAATTTCAAAAAGGCATCCAGGTAGTCTGTGAAAATACCTTTCTGAGTCTCGTTGCCCTTGAGGTACTGTTCTGTCATGGGAAAGTGGTAAATTTCGTACACTGCTAACAATTTGTATACCAGGTTCAGAGCTTTTTGAACAAATCCACGCTGACCCACGTTCTTGTCAAGGTGCGTTCTTCCTGGTTGTACTGACAAGGTTGGTGTTGGTTGCACGTTTCGGCACAGGTACGGCACAAAGGAAACATCAGTTTTCCTTGGCAATGGTGAGGTTAAACGGGAGGGTACAAATCCGTGGGAGGCAAGACTTTACATTTAATCAATCCTTCGTATTTTCGATTTGTTGTCCAGGTCGATGTGTTCCGTCAGCAATTGTGGGTGTCCTGCGGAAAGTGACAATATTTGCACACGTATGGATATAGCGAACACACGTTCAAGTATTTGATTTCTTCTCCTTTCTCCTCCTCGGCGTGGTACAGCAAACAGGTGGCATTAGTCCGTCCTCCCTACAAGCTGTCCCGCGGTTTCAGAGGGTCCACCCACTTGTAACTTTCCACGATACACTTAAACTCGTTATCCTTGCTGTTCTAACTTCAATCGCCGCTGACAAGTAGCCTCGTACAAGTCGTCCGTGGTACGTTGTAAAAACTGATTTTTATTGTACCTTTGAGGGTAACAGATGGGACATCCGTGAAATAAGTAACCGTTAAACTCGTACACGATCTTGGGGTTTTCTAAATACCAGCCATCCACTGTATACGTTCCGATGGTCTTTTCGCCTTCTTCGTTGCGAGCTTGTTGGATCCATTTGTCTTCCTTGTCGCATAAGTAATGTAGCCAGCTTAGGGCTTTGATCGAGTATTGACGTTTGACATAGTTCGTCGTTTGAGGGCGGATTTACAGCCAGGGTGTTTTCGGTCATGAATCGTTTGCGGTACACTAAGAAACACGCTTTAGCAATGGTGCAGGTCAAAGGATCCACCCCTCCGTGCTCCATGAACAATTCTCAAAATTTGCCACAGCATAGCCGTAAAATGTCCACGTCGAAACGACAATACTTTAACATTTCTTCCCGAAAGTTGAAGGGGTCCGAGGCTTGAGTGTGGTACCAAGCGTAGAAAGCTTCTTGTTGTTCGGTGCGCATGTTGTCGGGGTCGTAGTAGTGAGCATCAGGCAAATGGGGTAGAAGGGCGTGTTGATTGACTTCGGTATTGAAAAACTGCGGATATAACCTTTGGCCATTTCTGTCATTCCAAACGTTTTAGGTATTTGACTCAAAGGCATGGCCTTGGAACTCATTGAATTTTTAAACTGCACTTGTCCCACTTGCATGAAAATGAGTTTAGCTCCGTTCAGAGTGACTTTAGGACGTTCGGTGCTTTGTTTCGTATAGTATTTCAGAAGAAATTGTGAGCCATCACCGTGGCATATCTATGGCAACAGAGATCCACGCACTTCTTGAGGGTGTACTTTCAAGTTGTGGCATGGAGCGAAGACGTCTTGCAATTTTTGCATTTCAGGAAAGTCGCAGGGTGTGTCTTTGGACATGCCGGCTTGCTGTAACAGGAGTTCTGCTTCTCTTCGTTGTTTGGCTCGGTCCGATTGTTGAATAGTTTTCCAGGCTCTTTTCCATTCGGCCGTGTCGTTCTTGTTGGCATACGTTCGTCCCACCACGATAGCTCTGGCTAAACACACCTGGTCTTGTTAATTCGAACCAGACTCGTTTTGGTGCTACGAAGGTCGTCCACCAATAACGCCTTTTTTGCGTCCGGTCCCTTTGGGAAGAGAAACGTGAGCCATGTTCAGTGACGCTCTTCCATCGGTGATATGAAACTTGTCGTTGAATTGCTGAACGTGTTGAATCTTGTCGATGACTTAGGAAGTTGTCAGTTCAGACGGGGAACTTCAGACTGTCGTGATAACTGGAAAGTGTCAAGCAATCGTCTTGGTTGGCTGGACATTGCCATTTCAGTGTGGTTAACAAAGAATCACACACATCGGCGATGAACTCTTTTGCTTTCTCCAGTGGTACGTCTGACTTGAAATCTTTAAACTTCACCGTGTATGTGTATGCCACCGTTCTAAATTTTCTAGAGACGCGTTTATCCGTCCCTCGAAAGTGGTAGTACTTTTCAGGCGTTACTGAGGGTGAACTTTGGTTTGGTGTAGACTCTCTGAGTCTGGATTCTGGTTCACTCATGTCATCTTCAAAATCGCTGGTATGGATTTAAGTCAAGACTTCAGCTAATGTTCGAGGCGATAGGTCACGTTTCTGCCTCTTATGTTCTTCATCTTTCTCCACGAAATGATGCGATCGTTTCATCTTGATTGCAAACTTGCAAATGACTAAATTTTAGACGCAAAAGAGTCCCTATTATAAGGTTTAAGTTTTGAGGCTATAGATATACCTGGGTTTTTCCATATGAATTTTTTGTGGTGTATGAGATGGCCTCTTTTTATAAGATTTTATCTCATTCTCTTACATTCTAAGCTAACACAATGCGTTTGGAGTGCATGTCTGTGTTTGTGTTTGTGTGCGCGCGTACGTTTGTGTGTATGTGTGTATGCGTTTGTGTATATGTATGTGTTTGTTTTCTCCCTTAACAAAACCCTCGTCCCTACACAAAATATTATTTGGTGAAAGTAGTGTCACTATAAACAGAGACACTTTTACTGATGTGATTGTAGGTGATGATATGTTTTGTAAATAATACATTTCCTTCTCCAGAATGTGTAGATAGTAGATAATATGACAGTGTATTGCTCTGAATAAAAATTTATTTTAAATTAGCACTCTCATCACTATGGATTGTTTGGTATTTGATTCTATGTCTATAAAGTCTGATGTCCCGTTTCGCCAGGCGTTATATAAAGTTATTCGTCCCCCCTCCGCCAGGCGTTAAATAAAGTTATATGTCCCGTCCCGCCAAGCGTTATATCAAATTATATGTCCCGCCCCTCCAAGCGTTATAGCTTTTTTTCCCCGCTGTCCCTGTTTTGCCCGATTGAGGTCAGTCACTTGCAACATTGTTGCCATTGTCCAGTACTGTGACGTCACCCCACCTGTTCCATTTCCCTTGTCGCTAAACAGACCTAATATTTTTTGTCCCTATACAGGCCCAATATTTTTGTGTCGCTATACAGACCCAGTATTTTGTCGCTATACATTCCTTATGTTTTATTCCCAATGTCCACAAAGTGCCAGAACCCATATGTATACGTGTGTATGTGTAGGTTTGTTTGTGTGCGTGCGCGTACGTGTGTGTGTGTTTGTTTGTTATCTTAACAAAACCCTTGTCCCTACACAAGCGTACGTTTGTGTGTGTTGTATTTGTTTGTGTGCGTGCGTGTACGTTTGTGTGTGTGTTTGTGTGTGTATGTGTGCGAACGCACGTGTGTGTGTTTGTGTGTGTATGTGTATGCGCGTATGTGTGTCTATTGGTTTTTGTCCCTATAAAACTCCTTTATTCCTATCCAATTCTTTTCACCTACCTACCTACCTGCAGTAGCACGTATTCAGGTCAGCCACTAGCAACACTGTTGCCATTATTCCCCTAGTGTCCAGTACAGTGACATCATTAAAGCGAGAAATTTTGAGGCTATAAATATAGACTTGGGTTTTTCCAATGCGTATTTACACAGGTTGTAGCTATAAATAGATAAATGGGTGTTTATCCACGATCGCCACACACGTTGAGACTATAAATAGTTACTAGGTTTATCTACTTTAGTCTAAACCAATTTAACCTAATGTTCAGGATATGTTTAGTCTCCTTTAAATTCTGGGACAATTTAATAATTTTAGGATTACTTTTAGTCACATCCATTTTGGCATTTGTCTTTTCCTTGATTATAGCTATTTATAGCATCATTACAATGATGCAAATTTATGAACACCACCAACATAATTTCAGGTCTAGGTAATGCTTTATTAATAAATCTCGGGCTTGTATTAGCATGTCTGTCTCTGTCTCTGTTGTGCTTGGCCCTCTACCATCCTTGTCCCTAGAGAGGCCCTATACAATTTCCCCATTGTCCCCAGACAGACCCATCCATGTTCAAGGTCCCCTTGTCCCTAGATAGTCCTATGTTCAATTCCCATTGTCTATAGACAGTCCCAGTCCATTGTCACTCTACATTCCCTAAGTTCAATTTCCTCTGTCCCTATACAGTCCCAACTTATGTCAAACTTTCTCTTGTCCCTATACAGGCACAATCCCTTGTCACTATGTTCCATTTTCCCTTGTCGCTATACAGTCCCAGTCCCTTGTCGCTCTATAGTCCCACCCATGTTAAATTTCCCCATGTTAAATTCCCTTTGACGCCAAAGTACAACCACACTATTGTAACACAGAAGTCCCCTTGATGCTAGGGTGCCCCACTTCACTACTAATAATACTCATACTGGGCAAAATTCTTTGGAATTTACTATTACCGAATGTAAACAAAGGCGTCTAATATCATTCATTCTAAATCTCATGGCTTACCTATAACTACCAGCGTTTTAGAACTAATATCCTCTTCCTCTGGATTCTGACTCAATAGAAGAGTATAGTTGCCACTTTGTTTTGCAGTTACGTTGAATAAAGTCAGGGATAAGATCCATTTATCATCACGGTGATATAATTTGCAATCAGCTAGTGAATCGTTAAAATAAACAATGCATTCCAAAGCCAGGAGTTGTGCAATTAGGTTTTCAGACGAAGTAAAAATTCCGGCTGAAACGAAGTTCATTGTTTCATTCCTTATATTCATTAACGTCCATTCAAGTAAAACATTGCGTCCAGACATTACAAATATATCGTCATCTGAAAATAAAAAACCTAAGAAAATTTAATTTATATGCAATGTCAAAAGAGACCAATATCACTGGGAAATCAAGTCAAATAGTGGTATATTAAAATAAAAACCACAATACTAAAAATCAAATAATTAACTGTTCCATATTTAATGATTACTCTCGATTTTATAGCCCCAGTTTTGATTGGAAATCCAATTTCGTATTCAAAAAACGAAAGCAAATGCTTAGTGTATTCTTGAGGTCGTAACCTATTGCAAGCTGACAGCTTTCGTTCCTCCTAATTATATTAGAGCATTCAGAGGTAAGTTCTTAGGAAGCCGAGTATTGAATAGTCCCTTATCTATAATATTTAATAAATAGTTCAAACGTAACAAAAATACAGTTATATCTGTCCAAATGTATCAGTTGATTATTTTTGTAGCATCATACGATACATTGTTGCAACAGGAAATAATTCAGACAGGCAATTTTTATATCTATAAAAATTGTTTTTCTGTTGCAACACTCTACATGATAATGTCACAGAATACGCTGCCCTATTTTAATTTTTGAGTTAGAATTATCTCCCATGATGGAAGTAATAGAGCATCAAGGTTATTTTTCCCATTAAGAGCAAATTGGCCGTAACGATTGGAAGAAAATATTAAATTATATGGATCCAAATTTTCATAGTAAATAGTCGTTAATGCTCTACATACGAATCATGGGTATATTATTAAATAAACGATAACTGCTTTACGTTATTATAAAGAATTGATAATTTTGTTCCTAATAACATAATACCAATAACATCTCTGTCCAGTGATATTTAATGTAAGAAAAGAAAACCAAAGTGCTTAAAGCTCACTGTGACAGACTGAATGTATCTTACAACATACTGAACGTGCAAATTAATAAGAGTTGTTAACGTTAATGCAGATTTGGCGATATCTTCTTCTTTTGTTTGAGAATCTATCTTATTTTCAAACGTGGAGCGATTTACCTCCGTCTGTGTGTAAAACTGAATTTACCAATGAACATGCAATGGAAAGCTTCATATGCTGCTGTCCTTGCACGACACCAATGAATAAGAACGAATTGTAACAATATATTAATTGTATATCAGGAAAAAATGAACAAACACAAATACATGATACTTACAATTGCATCCGGCACTTTTCTCCACACAAAACACAAAATGCAGTAAGAGTGCAACACCAATGAAATCCATTTTACCAGTAAGATAGGTCAGAATTACATTGTTTGTGTGAAGTTTAAATCCTCTAAACGAAACAAGGCTTCTTTGTCAACATATCCGACTACGCATTCAATTGAGGAAATCTATGTTATCTTTGCATCTCAAGGGCAATATGTTTCCTTCTAAGATAATGAACGAGCCTCGGATTCGCAAACTTGCCATACTTTACAGATTACAAGGGAAAACCCATCATGAGAACAAAATCATAAAACTCAAGATTTATGTACAATTTAAGAGCCATTATTGAGAAACATTCTACACTGTTCGACTTTCAAATTCCAATACCAATAGCTAAGACCATGGTCAAAATCAAATTTCTCCCTTAAGTATTGAACATTACAACTTTAATAATTTTTATGACGGTAAACTTATATACCGTCTCATCAAACATCAGAATTTTGATGTCATCAGCCGTATAATCGAAACAATAGATTAATAAGTCGAATTGGTTTTTGCATTTTATTGAGTTACTAATAATATATCTTAAAAACAAAATGATGATAACTCACAACTATCTTGCTTTACAACCAATTATCAATAATTAAACGAATGTTAATATCCACAGCAATGCACGGTGTAAGATAAACGTCTGGCGTGCTATAAACCG
Source organism: Megalonaias nervosa (assembly GCA_016617855.1). NCBI lineage: Eukaryota > Metazoa > Mollusca > Bivalvia > Unionida > Unionidae > Megalonaias > Megalonaias nervosa. Next base: position 19,094 of record JAECUM010027226.1, on the reverse strand, counting down.
CACTTCATCCACAGCACAATTCTTATTTTGTAAATTCTATGACACGAAAATTGCTGATTTTGCGCCTTGTTATTATACTATTTTTGATGTCCAGTTTATTGCTTCTTCGCAGGTAGTCTTGGGCACTTTTGGTTTGAATCCCGGGATATAGTTACATAAAATGAAATTGGAGATGTGTGTGTGTGTGTGTGTGTGTGTGTGTGTGTGTGTGTATTTATATTTTTAACGTAACTTTAACAATTATGCAGTCATATCGCTAAGATGTCTGCATTGTGGCAGTTTATAGTGATGTCTAGCACTGGGACGTCATTCCGCAGACATGTAGCATGATGTCCCACCCAGTCACATTATCCTGACACCAGGCCGACCAGTCCTAACACTAACCACTTAATGGTGAGCGCCTAGCGAGGCAGCTGTTAGTACCATTTTTATAAGTCTTTGGTATGACTCGGTCGGGGTTCGAACTCACAACCTCCCGCATCCGAGGCGGACGCTCTAACCACTAGGCCACCGGAGCGGTGAAATTGAAGATGAAAGATTTACATTACATTTGAAAATAAGTCTTCCATCGCCTATGGAAAACTGTTCGTGTGACCTTATTAACTTCTGATCCATACATTTTCAGTAAATCTATATCCTCATAGCATCAAGTAATCAAAGAACTCTTGCCCTTATTAGAGTTGTGACGCCAAATAATAAAAGCGTTATCCACACTATTGAGTAGTACTTATTAATGTAATTGGCCATATCCATTTAATTTTAAAGATTTGTTCCTTTCATCTGCAGTTTATATAACATCTTGTGGCAAGTAACTCGTGAAATTTATGTTATGTAATTAATTTAATAAATTGTATAACAAAGGAATCCTTATCGCTAAGATATAATGTATATGTAATCAACAGTCAAGATCTGTAAGAATAAACCTTCTTGCTCATCTGGAAACATATCGTATAATTATCGAATACTTATAGTGTTATACAGTGGTTGGAAAATCAATGTAATTATCGAATACCTATAGTGTTTTACAGTGGTTGGAAAATCAATGTTTTTGTTCATTTGTTATCAACATCCGTTACGGCAAAGTTACTTGGTTACGAGACTTGTCACTGACAGTAGGTTCCTATGTATGTATGTATGTGTGTGTGTGTGTGTGTGTGTGTGTGTGTGTGTGTGTGTGTGTGTGTGTGTGTGCGTGCGTGCTTGCGTGCGTGCGTGTGTATATATATGCAGACGAACGAGAATACGATGCCAATTTTTTTGGCCATTACAAAAGTATTATAGAGATTCTTCGCCCCCATCTTATCCCATTATTTTCAAACTGTAAAAGAAAATCTTTCGTTCTCATTCACCCGACATAGTCTCATTCTTCTTAGTTTTCTCACTATTACTTACGGTTGTCTTCAAGTAATATGAATATAAATAATATTTTCATTCTTCTTACTTTTCTCACTATTGCTTACGGCTGTCTTCAAGTAATAAGAATATAAATAATAAAAACTTTATCCACACTATTGTGTAACTCTTATTAACCACGTGCCGTGAGGCTTAGATGGAAAGCGTCAGCTCAGAGCAAGCTGAAGATAAAATGTGATGAATTCAAACGTTGAACATACCATTATAACCGCACACTACGCAAACAAGCTTAAAACATTTCCTTACAAACGAAGTAGCAGGCAGTTCTTAGTAATGTGGAAAAATGCTAATTGATGTCAGTCTTTTATTACATTGAAAGATAATTTATATTTTTCAACTAATATAATGGATATAATATATATTTCTCTAAAATCAGAGGAATATTTCTTTAAAAACTATTTAGGTGCCAGAGTTTTTCTTAAAGAAATTCCCAGCGGCCTTCATTCCCGTCCTCCCCCCCCCCCCAAGAAATACGAAGTTTGATTAAAACAACATACAGCAGATAAGTATGCATTTGCAAGGTAGTTACAATATTCAGTACTTTATACATAATTTAAAAAAATATATAGTAGACGGGTTTAAGAAGAGCGATACAAGACATTACACAACATTAGACGAAAAACTTAAGAAATACTTAACCAAATCTAACTGAGAGATACAATTGTGCTTATAAATTCTAAAAATAAATTAAACTTGTCAGAACATTCGGTTATTGCCTCTCAGAGAACTAACTTGTTGCTTTAAACTGATCATTGTACAAATCTTGATGGGTATTAAAAAAAGCTCAACTGAATTGGAATTCAGCGGAGGACCTTTCAAGATAATCATTGTAGGTAATTGTTCAAAATACAGTGCAAATGTTAAACACAGCGTGAATGCTCTCATGACATTGGACAAGCTATGAACTAGCCGGGGGGCGGGGGCGGGCGGAGCAATTTGGCGATCGGTCAATTTGCCATACCACAGAAGATCTTTGTATCCTCAGAATAAACCAATGTTAAAAAACTTGAATCTGAATAATTATAAATAACAAAAGGCACATCTGGTCCGCTAGTCTAAAATATGTCACATTTCATAGAACTATCTGGACAAGTCTTGCTCTGGAAGAGAAATTGTGAATATGGATAGACAGATAAATGAACAAAGAAGTCAAAATAATAATGAAGAGTTGTGTTCATCAAACTGCAGAGCAAAATCAACATTTATACCACTAACCTAGTATTTATGTTCCACATATATATTTTGAACGGTTACGGAGTTGTGTCCTGGAATTGTAAGGATAACGGACGGGATGACTGTAGAACCGACGAAACTAGTTTAAAAATTCGAAGACTAACTTAAAATTGACTTAAAATTTGTTCAGTATCTTCAATTTTAATCACTTATCGAAGCATCATCTGCCTCACCCTAATTTGTACTTCAATGGTCCATGTACACGATCATTTGAATGTCTAAGTTTATTCTTTTACAGGGGAAAATCATTTATTTAGTTGTTTAACGCACTGACACCCGTCAACAATTGAATTCAACATATGTACGGACATATTGTGAATCTTTGGTATCTCCCTTCATATAATGTGAATTATTCTATTCTGACAAGCATCAGTAGTAATAGGTGGCGAATGAGCGACAATGGGAATTTAACACTCTGGGACTGTCTAGCGACAAGAGGAATTTAACATGGTGGGTCTGTCTTGCGACAGGGAGAAATTTAACATGGTGGGACTGTTTAGGGTCAAGGGTGTAAGGGGTCGACATACACGAACAAACAAACAAATGCACAAACAAACAAAACGTGGCAAACATGGCATCTTTTCGATGCCATAGAGTGGCCCTGAAAATGGCCGTTGGGGATTGTAACTCAATCGAGTTAACATAGGGAACATTGTACTGGTCTTTTTCTCTTCATCGAACTGACTGACAGCTGGGCAGTATATCAAGACTCTCCTCAGACAGCTTTGTCTCTCCACATAAATCCTTCTTTTCCAAGTAGCAGTATCTATGATTTTCGTGAAAGCCCATGATAATGTCATATACATAGGATAGTCTGGGTTGAACGGCATCCCCAATATGAGGGTAGACGACTCACGTTAGTCCATATCTTGTCCTGAGAACAAGTGAATTGATGGAGGCAAGTTACGGGTATTTACAGTTTAAGACCAGATCGAATCGGATTTACATCTTTGACCAATCCAAATGCGCGTTATAACATTTAGGTAGAGCACGAAATCTCTTTCAATCAGAAAAGAACTGCGTGTGACGTCACATTCCCTATATATGTGCGGTAGCGTCTGTGCTCAGTGAATCGATGCGACGGAGTTAGAGCAATGCGGAAACTAAGACGATGTATTGAGGTGCGCCTGCAGTGGAAGCGAGGAATGATGGTGTACTTCCAGAAGAGAATGATTTTAATTGGGATTTAGTCGATTTTCTCTCTTCTCAAGAATTTGTGCCGATACCAGCACCTTCACCGTCTTTTCCTTCCTTACCTCAGTAGAGTATTTTAGACCAAGGCAGACAGAATTGGTGATATTTTTGCAACAGCAGAAAGAAGCCGAACAAGCCTTTGCCATACAACAGCCAAGCGAGAGGAAGAAGCAGATAAGAGAAAGCGTCAAATAGAGAAGAAGGACGTTGAAAAACAGACGGAAACGGTACTACTAGACATTTTGACAGAGTTAAGGAGCCTCAGTCAAATGTATCAGATTTCTTTTACTCGACCCAAGAGAAAAGACCTTCCAGAGCCAAACATTCCAACCCAGTCACTACTCCTTCTACGCTGACTACTCCTGTAGCAGGTGAAGAAGTAGGACTTGGCCGTGGCAAAGATACAAGGCAGTTAAACTCATTGCCTCTAAATCTTGAATTTGTTTTTAAAAGACAAAACAAACCCCCACCGGCCCTTTTCAGGGCCATCCACCTCTACAGAAAAAGAGTTATCACTCAGAATTTGCCAAAGCAAGTAAAACTTAAATCTCTTCTGCTTCATCATTGAATGATGTACTTGTGAGTGCTTGAGTGTAGATCCTAATTATTATAAAATTAAAACCAAGAGACACGTACGTCTTTTCGTTCTGGTATATTCTCTCCTTTTATAAGTTACAAAGAAATTTCATAACACATCACCAAAAGTCCATTTGCTTCTATTTTTACTCTTTCTCTATTGTTTGAATTTATTCACTGGCAGAGGGTCTTCCTGTTTCTTCTATTGGTCTGGATTTCTTGCCTTTCTTGATTGGTATGGGTTCTTATTTCTTTTCTGAAAGTACTACATTTCGGAAGCCCTCTCAACCTCCTCTTGTTTCTTTGATCGAGTCACTTTTTGTTGCCTTAGGGCATTCTGAAGACCTGACAATGATAACAATGTATCTTTATATTTGTCTCTCTTTACTCCTGTCTTGCTTTGACGATGTGGACATTCTGTTGACCAAAGTCTTTCTTATGACAGATATAGCAAGTGTCTTGACTTTTATCTCGAAAGGAGGAGTAGTCTGCTGCCTTCTTTGAATTAAATCTTCGTATGATGCCTCAGAAAGCTTTGATCAGAAGTTCGATCTGTGTTGGCTCTTCCATCTTCTTGACTGCTTGAGAGTTGAATGAATATTCTAAGGCAAGACACTCACCGTATATATAGGTTCCATGGCATCTAAAATGTAGTCATTTGCAAGTTTGCAATCAAGATATAATGATCGCACGATTAAATTGAGAAAGGAGAAGACAAAATGTGTTTAGCCCAAGCCATCGTCGCGGGTCGAACGTATACCGACAAGAAAGACAGGGCAGAATGGAAAAAAGCCTGGAAAACCATTCAAAGATCGGGCCGAGCCAAACAACAAAGAGAGGTAGAGCTCCTTTTACAGCAATCTGGCCTATCCAAAGACACGACCTGTGGCATTCCTGAAATGAAAATTTCTGCAAGACGTCTTGGGTCCTCTTTTGTATAGAGAAATTCACAAGAGGAAAGTGAAAATAGTGACCAGACTCATTAGATTTCTCTTTATCAAGACTTTGTTCTTCAGCGTATTCCTCTATAGACCGTTTATATAAGAAGATTGAATTAAATTACCCTGAATGGCAATAATCAGAAATTAGTCTCCACAGCGATCACTTTAACGTATGAAGAAAACTTTGAATGACTAAATGACATTCAAAAGTTGCCCGACGTTGATATAGAAACTTACCACCATGCCACGACCTTTATCGGTAGTGATACAACAGATTCCTTGGAAGGAAGTCAGTTACACTATTCAGACTATGGAGGAAAATTAAAACTGTTTACAAGAACCGTTTCCTTTGAATTTGGAATACGAACAGTAGTTCGTAAACAATCCACAAAGAATTTACTGGTCAACGTAATCCCAGAAACGCAGTCACTAACACACACACACCACATACCGTCCAAATTCAAAGGAAACGGTTCTTGTAAACAGTTTTGGTAATCCTACAACAAAGACGTTATGGTGGAACATTTAAATGAGCACGAGAGACTCATTCTATTAAAAGCGTTGCGGTTTCATCTCGATAATACTTCTCTACCTCTACGGGAAAAAAAAAGATTTGTCAAATTATAGCGACTCAGGATGCTTACGAAGATGTGTGTATAGCTAGTAGCCTATGATGATGTTCGTCCATCGGTGTCGATGAGGACGATTTATGTCATCGATTCACTTGGGGTGGGTTTTTCAGCTGCGTTCGCCAGACTTTTCTGCTCAAAGGCTGCCGCACCGGCATTGATTTGACTGCGCCAAGAAGATCGATCAGCAGCGACATTCTCCCGACTGTCAGGGTCAATGCCAAAATTCTTCAGCGATGCCTTGAGGGTGACCTTATACCTCTTCTGTTGACCACCGTGAGATCTCTTGCCTTTCTGTAGCTCTCCATAGAACATCTTCTTGGGTAGGCGTTGTTCCGGCATGCGGACAACATGACCAGCCCATCGGAGTTGTGCCTTGCACAGCATGGTGTGGATGCTTGTCATGCCGGCCTGAGTGAGCACCTCTGTGTTTGGTACCTTGTCCTGCCATCTGATCTTCAGCAGTTTTCTCAGGGAGCTCAGGTGGAAGTGGTTCAGTATTTTAACATGGCGGCTATACACAGTCCAGGTCTTACAAGCATAGAGGAGGGTGGGGAGAACAACCGCTGAGTAGACTTTGAGTTTGGTGGCAAGCTTGATTCCTCTCCTATCCCATACATTTGAGCGGAGTCTGCCAAATGCTACGCTGGCTTTGGCAATCCTGGTGTTGATCTCATCGTCTATGTGGACTGCTTGTGATAGGGTGCTGCCGAGGTATGTGAAATCTGTCCACATTTTTGAGCTTTTGGCCATTGACAGTGATGGATGGTTCCAGATATTCTTTTTTTCAGCAGCTGGCTGATGCAGCACCTCGGTCTTGCTGGTGGAGATGGTGAGTCCGAAGTTGGTGCACGCTGTGGAAAAGAGGTCGATGCTCTGTTACATGCCTGCCTCCGTGCTGAAGTTGAGGGCACAGTCATCTGCAAACAGGAAGTCACGAATGTTTTCAACTTGGACTTTGGTTTTGGCTTGAAGCCTCCTCAGGTTGAACAACTTCCCATCCAGACGGTATCCGGGACCTACTCCCACATCATTGTCTGGCGGAGAACATGAGGCCGAACAGAGTAGGGGCTAAGACACATCCTTGTTTCACACCATTCGTAACCTCAAAGGGTTCAGAATAATTACCCTGGTCCTGGACTCTGGCAAGCATGCCATCATGAAATTGCTTCACCATTTCATTGAAGACTTCCGGACATCCAAATTTGGCCATGATTTTCCAAAGGCCTTCCCGGCTGACCGTGTCGAATGCCTTAGTCAGGTCCACGAAGGTGGTGTATAGCTGGACATTTTGTTCCTGACACTTTTCTTGCATCTGCCTGGCAGCAAAGACCATGTCTATGGTGCCTCTCTTCTTTCTGAAGCCACACTGACTTTCTGGTAGTAGGCCATGATCAAGGTGCTCTGTGAGTCTGTTCAGCAGAAGCCTGGCGAGGACCTTGCCTGCGATGCAGAGTAGAGAGATTCCTTTGTGACTGTCGCACGATTGGCGATTTCCTTTGCGTTTGTAAATGTGGATGATGGATGCATCTTTGAAATCCTGGGGTATGCGTTTCTGCTTCCACATACCACAAAACATCTCTGTTAGTCCTTCCACTAGCTTGGGCCCACCAGACTTGAAGATCTCAATTGGGATGGAGTCTGCTCCTGGAGCTTTCCCACGAGACAGGAGCTCAATGGCCTTGTGAGTTTCCAGCACTGTTGGAGGGTTAGCCAATCTCTCGTTGATCTCCACCTGTGGTAGGCTGTTGATCGCTTCATCGTTGATGGAAGAAGGTCTGTTGAGGACACCGTCAAAGTGTTTCGCCCAGCTCTCCATTATCTTCTCCTTCTCGGTTATGAGAGTGCTGCCATCGGAGCTCAAGAGTGGGGCTGTGCCTGATGTTACTGGGCCATAAACATCACGAAGAGCACTATAAAAATTTTTCATGTCGTGTCTGTCGGCAAAAAACTGAATATCATCAGCCTTTCGGCTCAGCCATGTGCCCTGCATCTCGCGCAGTTTTTTCTGCACAGCTTGGCGGACTCTGCTGAAGGCATCTTTCTTTGCAGCGGACTTGGGGTCGATGCTGAACGCACGGTGGAGAGGGTGCCTCTCCTCTAGCAGGGACTGTATTTCTTCACAGTTCTCGTCAAACAGTCTTGGTGCTTTCGCGCAGTGACGCCAAGTGTTTCAGATGCAGTAGAGTACACCAGCTGTTTGAAGGCTGCCCAACATTGCTCTATGTCATTGGTATCAGAGTCTGTGGTTTCTAGCTGGCTAGTCAGAGCTTCAGACAGAGCTTGCTCAGCGTTGAAGTCTTTCAATCTGGAGACGTTGAGGCATTTTGGGACTTTAATTCCCTGTGGGCGTCTGGGAGGTTGAATTCTAAGGTTCGTCTTGGATATCAGTAGCCTGTGGTCTGTCCAGCAGTCAGCACCACACATCGCTCTGGTCATACGGACATCCTGTCTGTCACTCATACGGACTAAAATGTAGTCGATCAGATGCCAATGCTTAGACCGTGTGTGCATCCAAGTTGTTTTGTTACGGTTGGGCAGGCGGAAGACGGTGTTTGTGATCAGGAGATCTTATGTTGCGTACATCCTCAAGAGCAGATGTCCATTGCTGTTGCACTTGCCAATGCCATGTCTACCAATAACTCCCTCCCACGAGATATGGTCCGCGTCAATTCGGGCGTCAAAGTCACCAAGAATGATCAGTTTATCTGACTTTGGTACTGAAGCAATCAGAACTTCCAGATCCTGGTAGAACTTGTCTTTGACTTCCTCCGAGTTGGTCATGGTTGGTGCATAGACACTAATGAGTGTGGCTTGCTTTTTTCCAGGTAAGGGTAGCTGCAGCATCATTAGCCGGTCATTAATTCCCTTTGGTAAGTCGGAGATCTTATTCACCAGACTCGTCTGGACAGCGAAACCAACTCCAGATTCACGGAGTTCATTGGTGCCACGTCCACTCCAGAAAAAGGTGTAGCCAGCTCCAACTTCAGTCAACTGGCCCTCGTCGGCCAAGCGAGTTTCATTCAGGGCTGCTATCTCTATCTTGTAGCGAGCAAGTTCTCTTGCAATCAAGGCAGTTCTTCTCTCTGGTCTGTCAGCCTCTGCACGATGCAATAAAGTGCGTATGTTGCACGCACCAAGGGTGAGGGAAACCTTTCGGGTTTTCTTTGAGTTTCGACCGCAAGAATGGGATTCCATCCAGTCGCGGTAAGCTGGTAGGGGTAGTTGAAGCAGGCTTTTTTAAGGGCACCTTTTCTAACCCCTTCCTCAGGCTACGGAGGTAAGCAGCGCTATCCTAAAGAGGTCTGCTTAGTCGCTCAGACGGCTGCCGAAATCCATTTCTGCTTCAGGTCAATGGAAGACAACCCTATGGCCTGAGCCGCCTGCGTGCAGGTTCGCTACTACCGCTGCCAGTGCATCCACACCTGTCGCGTCGCAGCTCGCCAATCGCCGCAGGACTTGAGTACGGGTGATGACATAAATGACTTGCGCGTTGGATTAAAGTGAGGAAGAGTTGCGCTGCGTCAGCCTCACTATCTCGTTCAGGCCCCACTATGTCCAGTGGCAAGGCGTAGTCTAGACGCCTGGAATGGAGACTGGATGCAGTGGATGACCTAGGCGTTCTGCGTGTCATGCCATGCTCTTAGCGCTCCACGTCGCTTTGCTGGGTCCGCCTTCCTGCCCGTTGACCAGCTGGTGGTTCCTCCGCGCAGTCCGCCGGGTGCAGTCTTCGCATGCTATGGGTGACAGGCCCTAACTCACCGAGGGTTTGAGACCCTTCGGCTACCCTCAACCTGGTTTAGCCGGCCAGTAGAAGCCGTTGCCCGTGGTGTGGCCGCTGCGTATACTACAGCTTCTTGGAGCCATAGGTGAGAGCTGAGCGCCATGTGGAGACCAAAGGTGGGCTAGCTACCCCCACAGGAGTACGACTGCTACCCCAACCAGAGGTACTACCCCTCCAAGAGCACCCCTTCCACCACTAGTAGCCTATACTCTCATTGGAAAGATGTAAGTGACTCGAAAGGTCTAGGCTTCAATGCTTGGACGAAAGAAGCTGCTAACTATGAAAAAGATGTGTGTGAAACGATCAGTGAAAATTGTGACATTTAAATCTGTGTTACCCAAAGTGACAGAAGAAGAAGAACCTGACACAGAGGAAAACCAAATTCAGGATCGCAGCAGCAGTACCGTCGTCGACATCGACATCGACACGAACGATAACCCATTCCAAGAGGAAACATTGGAGACTGTTCATCGTGCAGAGACTCCAAGAACATTACAATGTGTCCCTATACATTCTTGGACACCACACATTCGTCGAAAATGTTGTACAGTGACCTGTTTTTATTGCATTTTTATCATGTTGCTTATCATGTAAGCCATGTACTTAACCGTTTGTCTCTAATGTATTTTTGTATTTCGTGTCAAATCGCCATTGTTTGACACTGAATAAACGTGTCCTGAAAAAGTATAAAATCTCTAGTCTTGTCTGTTATTTTCAAAATTCTGAATACCTTCGCTATGGCTACATCTTCATCTACTTTCATAGTCATCGACAAAAAGTTAGATCATTCCAGCTGGGAGGCACTCGATCTTCGTCATCCCTTTTACACGTTGATTGCTGGACCGAGTGGTTTAGGTTAAACCGAATTTGTCAAACGTTTGATCGAGCACAAAGCCCCATTGATCGGTCGTCTACCCCAATGTATCTGATGGTGTTACAAAGAGTGGAAATCGGCTTACAGCCTCCTTCGAGAAAGCCAAGGAGAATCCATCGTCTTTCCTCGCGAAGATGACGGGATCGTGTCTGACACCAGTCAAACACATCTGGTCATCTTTAACATGAGTGGAGAAGACGATGAAGAAAATAAACTTTGGTTTACACGCAAAGGGTATCATAGTAATGCCAGTGTCATTTATATTACCAAAATTTATTCTGACGAAGTAAAGTTCATTGCTCAATACGTGGTTTTGTTTAAAACTCCGAGTTGAATCTCAAGTACAAGCGTTAGCCAAACAGTTAGGAGCTCATTAGCTAACTTATGCGTACGACGATGCCACTCAAACACCTCATGCTAATTTATTCCTCGATTTAAAACCCACCACACCCGATTATTTGCGATTTCGTACCGATCTTTTTCACGACTGGTGCCTGGACGGAGAGCTCGTAGTTTACCCGTTGGATTAAAGCAAAATAAATCTATAGAAACATCCAACACAAATCGTCAACATGACTTCCCTTCAATCTCATCTTACAGCCAAATTGATCCGTACACTGTACGGCATCAGTCGAGCAAAATCCACAAATGCATGCTTGTGTCTTAGAAGCCAATCTCAAAGAAATCTTTCGATGGTTTACGGTCACAGAACGTCAGTTATTTCAAGGCATCATTCACATTCTTCATCATACCATAAGCTTTTTTGACAAGTATAATGAAGCCCTGCCGCAACTGACAGATCCCAGAATCGACACTCGACCTAAAAAGCAAATCATTTTGAAACCTGGCGGTAGCGGTTCTCTAGATAGTGTTATCATTCCCTCCCTTTTAGAATAGGACCATAATGCATCCGCAGCAACCACCCCTAAAAAAAAACCTCTCCCAACCAAAAACGTCCCAATAAAAAGAAGAGCAGTGTTGGCAAGACCAGCTCACATGTCCAGGAAAAGAAAAGTTCCCAGAAAAAGAAAAGTCTCAAGACAACAGCTTCTACCCGAAAGATAGGCTGATGCCAGGACGCAACCTTACTTCCCCAAGCCACGACCCTCTGTTACCGTGTCTCCAGCGGCGGCAGCAGCAGCAGCTTCTTCCACTTCGCTGTTGCTGGTGATGCCAGCCAAACCTGATTTGAAACGCATTCTTCCGATTCGATGAAAAAATGAAAACCCAAGGAATTTCTACTCCGACGGCGACGACGAACTCCTCTTCCACATGCTCTTCATCTTTAGCCTCAGCGGCAACCAGTAAAAATAGCACCCCCAAAATCAAAGTCCAATAGAGATTGGCAATGTTACAGAGTTTACTGGATCTATCCAAGCAAGAACTGCCACGATTTATTCCTTTTGCGAACCTCTCAACGTCTAGTGATGCCGGTTATGAAGATGATACGACGTACCCACAATCAGTGGCAACGTATTCTACTATAAAAAGAACCCGTGCCAGAAGATGGACTTATGTGTAGTTTTTGCTCCTTGAAAGGAAACAATATGTCACCCCAAAGAAACCACCACTCTTTTGTCAAAAGAGGAAAAGAAAGGTCTGCTTCCTTGTTTAGCCATTCATTTGGACGTGTTGTCGGTCCTATCGAAATCTCTCCACCCATGCGAAAACAACTCATTCAATCAGCTCCGAAAGAAATCATTGATGCCGTGTGTGAATGTTGTTTGAATGTCTTGAAAGGAATGATACCTTTGTCCAAACACCAGAAAGAACACTTCAAGCATCGAAAAGTTCTTCACCAAATGACCAAAAAGAAAATACCCATCCGTCAAAAGAAACAGATGTTGATGCTACGCCGTGGATATCTGCCTATGGTGATAGAAACTTTGATCAAAAGACTGACTTTAGCGATACTTGGAGGAATTGTTTGATGTGTTTTACCCACTGGGCCGAGACCAAAACGACAAAGAAGAAGAAGATAAAAAGGACCTCTTTTGAGGAAATGCCTCATTCCTGTACTTTGGAATCTCATAGAAGGATGAAAGTTGACTTTAGAACCTTACAAACGATGGATAGAATTCCATCGTTGGCAAGAACAATGGACCCCTCAATTATCTCCCAAACCTCATCTGAGAGAGATGTTTTGCAACGTCTTCAACTCTTCCACCAGAAAGCTTTAAAAAAAACTGCTAAAACGACTCTGAAAGATTTCAAGACCCTGATGAAAGGCCGATCACCAATGCCGTCACCCCCACCCCCCATCACTACCCCTAGTGACCAAGACAGACGCAGCCACACCGATGCCAGGGGAAGAAGACAGACCTTGAGTGGCTCCCATTCCTAGTAAGATTTCAGCATCCTTGTTGATCCCTTCCACCACTCCCCAACGAAAAGAACTTAAAGGTTTGGTTAAAAAGTTGATGTCGACTCTTACTTCGACAGGAGTGAAAAGAAAAGAATGGAAACCAAAAGCGAAAAAAAGAAAGCAAGACAAAGCGATCCCATTGCCAGCACCGCCACCATCACCACCCTCAACTTCTACTCCTGTGGCACGGCGGACACGCCAAGCAGTTTCCAAACACTCTCAGCAAAGGAAGTGTAGCATCCGTGAAAAGTGGGTGACTTATTGAAGGAGGATCTTTTAGCCAGCATTTACTACAATTCATCCCATCCTGCCGATTACGGAGGAGTTCAAAAATTATATCGTGCTGCCAAAACCCAACTAAAAAGTGTACTTCTACCGTAGGTGCAACGATGGTTATAAGAACAATCCAAGCACACATTACACAAACCCATTTAACGAAAGTTTTCCAGAGGTTTTCCAGAAGTCGCACCAAAGTGAAGGGCATCGATCGTCAATGGCAAGCCGATATAGCCGATGTCTCCCATTTGGCCACTTGCAATCGTTGCTACAAATATTTGTTTTGTGTCATCGACGTCTTTTCTAAATTCGCCTGTGTCGTGCCTTTGACTTCTAAACGAACTCCGAGTTTGTCCGAACCTTAAAACTGTTGTTGAAACAAAGCGGTGATCACCCTCGCCTATGGCAAACAGACAAAGGCACCGAATTTCTGAACAAAGCTTTCCAAAAACAATTGAAGAAAAGAGACGTCCATTTTACCACCACCGAGAATCCCGAAACCAAAGCCATCTAGTTGAACGTTTTCATCGTACGTTTAAACAACGCGTATGGAAATATTGTACGCATCAACACACCTTCAAGTACATCTACGTCTTTCCGCGCCTGGTCAAAGCTTACAGCCAAATCTTACTATCGGAACATCGGATGTATCCCCAAAGAAGTGTCTCCCGACAACGAAGTGACTATTCTTGAGCGTCTGTTTGGTACGTCCCCAACTGCTGTCTCCGAGAAACGTGGACTGTTCGTGACGGGAGATTGGGTGCGCATTTGCAAAACCAATCGAACTTTTGACAAAGGTTACCTTCCGAACTGGACCACCGAATTATTTCGTGTCACTGAACGAGTGTGTGGCCGCCATGAAACCGTCTATAAATTTGAACGGCGATGTGTTCAAAAAAGAACATTATACTTGCCCGAGTTACAATGAGTGACCAAAAAAGAAGACCACGTGTACGACATCGAAAGCATTCTCGATCGAAGAACCCGTAACATTGGCAAAGGTCGTGTCAAAGAAATGAAAAGTGCCTTCGAGTTTTGATTCTTGAATCGACGCTTCGCAAGTCATCGACTATAAAAAGAAATGACCATCATGCCGTTCAACACAGCATCAGCGACTCAGAGTTCTTCTTCTGCTCTTCAAGATCTACAAGAGCAACCCCCGTGGGTGTGCTGTGGAGAACCTGTGTCTAAAGCGCCAATCCGCTTTTTCTGCCAAATATGTGTGGTGTATTGTGTCATCGGGGCAGTAGTCGCCAATTTGAGTTTGCAACAAGGAGACACACAATTGTGGGCCATTTTACTCGACAGTTGCATGGGTTACCTTTTGCCAAATCCGTTCCTGAAATATTCTACCGGCAGTAACAACAGGAGCCTTACGGCCAACGCCAGTCACCTCGAAAATAGAAGCAACAACAATAACAACCCTCTTTTGGACACTGCTTTAACATTGAGTGACCCCTCACAGAGCAGAACTCTCGAATTACGAATAACCAATTTTACATCACTTTATCTAGAGATTGTTCCATGGATGTGTTTCCCAACAATACCTTGTGCTGTTTTACTGCCAAATTACCTCAGGCTATCCAACTGGATCACGAAGCGCACTGGGAAGTGGCTTTGGTAGAAATCATTCATCTCACACAAGTCCAAAATATAAATGGAAATCAAACTAACTTTTTCTTGGCAATCCTGAGAGAACAAGTGCAACAACAGTTGGATTCATTTCAAAGTGGATTCTACCGTGGCTGCTTACGAGGAAGGTTTAAACTCCTATCACGTTCACCTCGAATTTGTACATCCTTATTATTTGCTTGCCAGTAAGTTGTATTTTGAGAGTGTCAGCATTCGATGAAAGGAAATCTAGGACAAAATATTCAATTCTCAAAAGGAAAAGTCACGGTGAAAATAAATCTTCGAAAATGATTCACTAGCGACTTGAAAGTCATGTATCCTGTGTATATAGGAATCACCCGACAGCAAAGACATGGCTCAGTAGATATGCTGAAATTTGCGGTGGTTCCCGTCTAGAAACCAATGGTGATGAGTGGATTGGACGCTTTTAAAGATTCCACTTTGACGCAAGGAAAAGAATTTCTCTAAAATTTCCTCATCGACAAACAAAATCCCAAAGAAGAATTTTGGAGAACAGGTAAAAATGTGTTTCTTCAAACTGGAAAGGACATTTTGGCTCGTCGAGAAGCTCCTATAAATGCGCTGCACGCTGCAGAGCAAGGCTTTCCTTCCTCATTCAAGCCACAGCAAGGACAAGGAAGAAAGGGACTACGACACCACTTTAAAGGAGTTCATAAACACGTTGTGAGAAAGACTAAGAAAAGAAGAACTACCAGAGAATTAGATGTCTTTGATTCTTAAAATGAGAGAAAAACGATGGACCGAGAATCTTGCCAATGATTAAAGTCTGAACTGGATCTGTTTGTCATGCCACCCACCATGATGAGGATGCAAGAATCCCAGTGGGTAGAATTTCATCCCGTCTCGTCTTTGATGACCTCAGCCTGCATCGAATTTGAAATCTAAGGACAGATCGAAGATTACATTGATCTGAATAGCAGTTACATGTACATGAAAGTCAAAGTCCTCAAAACGGACGACACTGCTACAGATGGCAATGCAAGAGTAACTCCTGTCAACAATTTCATGTATTCCCCGTTCAGCGAAATGGATTTGTATTTGAATAACAAACTGGTCAGTAGCAACATGGATACTTACCTTTACCGAGTGTACTTAGAAAATCTCTTGACAAACGGAGAAGAAGCCAAAATACTCATCTGGATGCTTCCGTAGTATGGAAACCTGATACGTCGGAGAAGTTCAACGACACAGCTGTGACAGAAGATGACAGTCCTCGCAATGTTGTATTTAACGACCGTCGAAAGGAAATCCTACTATGGCGCAGTTTAGAACTTATGTATCGTTTGCATTTGGATATGTGGTTGCAAGACAAATAAATGCGGAACAGAGTGGATGTCCGGCTGAGACTGAATCAAAGCAGTACGGTCTTCCATTTGATGGCTCATGCGAACGAGTACAAAACCATTATTCAAGAAGCCAGACTTTACGTGAGACGCGTGTGTTACCTAAAGCGGGGAAGGACATTAGCAACACTTTGAGCAGAACGACCGCCAAGTATTCGATACGACGAGTGAGAGTTACAACCTTCACCAAGATCGAAGACTATCTGTTCCAAGGACAGTTAGTTAAACGTTTAATCATCGGCATCGTCGGCAATGAAGCCCTCAACGGAGCCATCACTGCCAATCCTTTCCATTTTAAGCATTACAAAGTATCCAAGGTCGAAGTCAGTCGAGATGACTTTGTGTACCAGACCCTTTGAACCGAGCTTTGAGCAGTATAATTACTTAAGATCTTACTTGTCCCTTTAAGAAACCACCGGACAGTTAGGTACCAACATCAGCAACGCTATTTCGAACGACGAGTATGCAGAAGGTTACGTTTTGTGGGCTTTGATTTCACACCAGACCAATACAGCGATGAGGGACATTTCCACCATATAAAATCCAGTCAATGTCGTGTTGAACTTCAGTTGCAGAAGCTCTACCCAACACAGTGAACATCAGCATGTATGCAGAATTTGACAATAAGAAAAATCAACAGATTTAGAAAAGTAATTCCAGACTATTAGAAGCTATGAAAGAATCTTATCCCCCTTTGGACTGTGAAGCCTCTTTGGAGATGGGGGACGAGGAAATCTTTGAAGCAGAACCAATAGGAAAAGAAAACGACAAAGAGAACATTCTGATGTCGACACGGCAAGATTTAGAGATGAAGAGAAGGATGATGAGGATACTACATCTGAGGATACTACAAATACAGATGAGCTAATGCAGCATTATACCAAGCTTGGAGTAGGAAACACTATTCAGCTCAAAGAAAGCCAAACATTTTGTCAGTGCTGTGAAAGATTTGGTATGAATGACCCTGAAAACTAGGAAACCTAGACTACAGCAGTGGCAATTTGGGGTGCGTATACTCTCTGAATACTACGATAAGGCGTACTAGAAGTGCCCTCTATATACCCTCATCAATAACGGCATGGAGCTTACCAAACTCTGCGGGTTTGAGGAATTCCCGGAGGGAAAATATAAAGAACCACGGGCAGCGGCGGAGATCCAAGAAGACGAAGACCGCCGAAAAACCTTCAGACTTCCGACCAAAACAGCCCTTGTTAGGGTTACCTAATCAAAACAGCCTCTATATATATAGCGGTTCCTATCTGGCTTGGAACCCCATTTCGATTAAACCAACACCCCAGTATGATCCTTTGTCTACCGTTCAAAATCTTCTACATATAATCAAAATATTGACAAAGAAAAATCTTTTTATAGTCACTATGACTTGTCTGGCTAATAATTTAAAGGAATCAAATACGCTTATTAGAATCTATTCAAAATTTATAACATAGGTAAATTTAACCTTAATTATATGTGACTCTAATTAAGAGTGTGACTAATACAGAATTGGCAATAGGGAATACCCATTAGTATAACTGGGTCGAATTTGACTTATTAGGCGTTTCAGGATGTACAAACTGTGACTTGGCCTCCTATTTCAGGAACCTCTGCTCTATTCCCTTTCCGGATTACTAAAGACGAGTAAGTGGGCCGATTCCTACTCGTTTCCAGTAGGTGCCCCGATGAGCGTGTAAGCATGGAACCGGGATGGCGCTATGAATGGGTTGGTATTCTCAATAAGCGTCTTACAGTAGATAGAGACTATGACAATGGGCAAATGTGTTCCTATTCCAGCCCATCGTATGTCCCGTGGGGCATCAATGCTCCGGAATCGGACTAACTAAAGAGCACACATTGTGTGCATAAATGCGCTGGGGAATGAGGCTCTTTTTCCTTCTTTCTCCATAATTTAATTTGTTACGTCTAGGCTCGTACAAAAGTAAGAAAGAAAAGAGTGAAGCCAACAAGCTTTGTAAAATTTAACAAATAATTTATTTCCCTAGAAAAACAAGGCAAAAACTATGAAAAAAGAACTTACAGTTTATGAATCTAATCCAAAATTAATCCTAGAATTAATAAATATAAGTCCTAGCAGTAAAATGTCCTAAGTGAAACACAGTTCGAATCCCGATGAAGTTCCATGATGGAAGGCGATGACGTCTTCTATAATCTGTTTTGTGTTGACGTGTCAACAGTGCCTTGTTGAATCGCCAAGAATAACAATCCGGCTTTAGAATTCCGAATTATTTTCAATAAATGTCTTTGTCCAAGAATTCGAATGAGCACTAGCATTTTCCAGGGTAAATAAATTATTAATTCAGAAAAATAGAAAATCTCAACTCAAACTGGCAACAACAAAAATAATACCCTTGAGCTCCAAAGGTATTAATTACTACTATTTCACTATAATAACACAGTTATAAGCCCACACTAAAACGCAATTCAGACCCTCGTGATGGGGTCACGTGATCATTTAGTCCGATCGGTGCAAAAAAATAAAAATACAAGTCGATTATCATGGACGACTCTGATTCTACTGAACAAATCTTACTATAAGATTGGATAAAACAAATAAAAAAAAGGTTGTTTATAACAAACTCGAAATTGGCTCTGAATCTAGGTCACCGATTGGTACGGTGTTTCAAGCTAATGCTTGTGTATCAGGATAAAACAGAACTGAACTGAATTTTCTGGAAAAATGTCAAGTCCAGTGAATAAAGTTATCATTACAGTAACATGTAATGGAATAAAAATAAAAATAAATAAATTTAAAACTAACAAACAAACAATTTAATTACATATACGTAACAAATTAG